>JAGSMP010000874.1:0-90584 GCA_029286625.1 Parnassius orleans
GCTGTGTTTCATACGGTGAGTGTTGAGAACCGAAGACCCTTTTTACTGGAAACGCGGCATTCCATCTTAGTCCACAGGGGTGACTACACATTGCATTTTGATTATAATATGTATGTGTTAGTATGCTCGTTTATTATGCATATTTTTATAGTACTTAAAATTGTGAATATTAAATTTAAAGGGTACGGGGGGTGAGAAAATTCAGTTTGATCGCGTACTGTGATAATTTGAGACGGGCGCTTTAAGATCATCGCACACTACAACCCCAGTACAGTACCGGCACCATCTCACCTTAAACTGAAACTTTGAAAAGTGAGCTTTCAATTGTGGTAGTAAAGCACATTTTTAAAATTAAAGCAATTATAGAGTACGCCGCATGGACCGCGCGCTGGTGGCCTACTCCCGGAGCACGCGTTACCCACGCGCTTGCCACTCGCTGGCCGCGCGTCGACTAAGCGCTTGCGGCGCGCGGTCAACGCGTAGCGTGTTTTCTTCGTCGTCAAATGCGAAGGCTATGATTGCCAGTTCACGGAATGTCAAGTGAGACATTTCAAAAGTGACACTAGTAGATACTACTCCTCTGTATATTGGTGTGGTCTGCTTTGTTGACGGCGTGCTGTCCACTTGTTGATGCCACGTTGACGGTGAGAGTTGAGGTGTTGCTGATCTGGTACTGGTCCGGTGCCGGGGCGTTGTAGTGTGCGATGACCTTTACCCTGATCTACTACGGCTCATTTATAATAATTGTCATTATTTACTTCACATTGTTATTGTTAACAAACCGAACATGCGCAACTACAAGTCGCACCCTGAGAGTTCCATATGAACGTAATTATTTATATATATAGTACATTCATCTCAGGAATCGAGGCTCGAAACTATGCATATGCATGTTTTCAATACCGATACACGAATGCCGTAAATTAACAAAGATAATATTCATTTCTCTACAAGTGGTACGTAGGTATAGCCTCGTAAGACACAATGTGATTTACATGAAAAAAAATTTAAATAACGACCCAGTGTGATTTTTTAACCCTTATTAAATATTACTGTTTAGATTTAAAATTTCGCGCCATTTCATTTTGTTATTCTTCTGAGGATTGAAAGGCGTATCTGAACTTTTGATAGTTTAGCATTTTGCCATTGACAAGTGACTATAAGCCGTTATGTTTTCGTCAAAGATATCGGGTGCAAGAAGTTCGCGAGTCGTGGCGAGTATTATCTAATTTTATTTTTGAAATCTTGCAATAGTGCAGTATTATTTTATGCGACATTAATAACGAAACAATAAACTTTCATGAGAGATATTTATTTCTCTTCAAAGTCCTTAATATTCATATTTTGTCTGTCTGTCACTGTCCTTAGTTAATTTGTGATTTTATACAGGGTATTTTTGAAACGCCCCCGAAAACGAAGACAGACGACAGTACTAACTATATCTTTGATGTTGGGTGAAATATAAAATCGATCCTGATGAAAAAAAAATCATCTTTTCACAACGTTTTATTAGCTTTATTCACGCTCCATCGTCTTAGTATAGTTAAATAAAACGTTAATTTCAGTTAAAAAAATCATGAAAATACTTAAAAACTGACTAGGGGTCAATGTACGCGCGAACGCCGAATTCGCGCGGCCCGCAACTAGCGATATTACCACAATACCTAATAATTTACAACACTTGTCTACTATGCTTGTCTCCACGTAGCCACTTTTATTCGAATTCACACGTTAAATAAACCAAATAACTGGTTCAATTCCCGATAATGAAAAAATAATTAAATAAAATGTTAACAAGGTTGAAGTCATGCTTTTTATCCATTGTGTAGGTATGTCTATTATTCTGATGTATTCAGTTATGTACCTATTCAGATCAGTTCAGTACTAAGTTATTTAAAAAAATTAGGTATGAAACAGCTTACCGATCCTCCGTGGCCTTATGAGATTCTCTAAGGCACATTAACATGTTGCCGTACTCACGAGCACAATAAACGTACCTACGTAAAAAAACACAAAACGTAACAACAAGAACAATATCATTAATTAATAAATAACAAGTAATAACGACAATAATTTAATAAACAAAACAATTGAACTATCGCTCGTGATAGTCAAGACGGAACTGTCTCAAAAACTAAAATTATTAATCAATCCCGCCAAAACAAATGCGCATGAAGTAACGTCCTTGAAGCATGTGTAAATTCTACAGCGCGAGGCGACACGAGGCAGCGTGTGTGTGAAAGGGAAGGGTAGAGTGAGTAGTATACCTAATGCATTGTTTCTTACCGATCTAGATAAGAGTTCGCGCCCGCGAGTATATTGACCCTATTGTCAGCTGATTTTCTTTTTTAAGTTTCACTGCTGGTTTTATGTTTAAGTATTTTCATGATTATTCGGGATCGAATTTCTTTGTGACCCATCATCATAGGTATCCTTAATACTATCATCTGTCTTCGTTTTCGGGAGCGTTTCACAAACACCCGGTATCACAACGCGCCATACTTCTTAATATTGTCATAATTAATTTGTGATTTTAAAAACACGGCGGGTCATACTTATGAATGTTATCTTTATTTTTACGTAACTCGACAGTGAAAAAAGGTGGTCGATTTAAACATATTTAATTTTTTTTTTGTTTTAGCCTTATAAGAGACCGATATCGATGATATGTTAAATAATTCTGCTTTTGAAGATTTTCTTCCAAGTGATGAAGATTGTGGTGATCCATCTAAGAATGATGAATCCCGTAAAATATTAGACTGTCAAGTGCATCAGATAGCGGTTGTGACTCCGAAACTAAAGAGCCCAATATATATACAAGCAATCGCGGGATTGGTTCAAACAGATATTTTATACGTGGAACACCCCAGCGAGGAAAAGCAAACGTGAAGAAAAGGTTCACCAGCAGCTCCATTACAGGATAGTTCTAGGTTTTCCACGTGGGTTAAGAAAAAATTTGTTTCCAAAAAATTGTTCTTTATTGGGGTGCTCATCAGAAAATTCTGATAACCCACTGTCTTATTTTCAACAAAATGTGGATGATGAACTAGTAAATCTAATAGTTGAAAAAACTAATAAGTCTTCAGTTCAGAATGGAGGACATAGCTTAAATATCTGTAAAAAAAGAGTTTATATTTATATTGGTATTAGCTTAATAAAGGCAAGTTTAAATACAAAACTTCATTAAGGTTCAAGTTCAAAAGTCATCTACATTTGTACCACATTACTGTGGAAAAAAAATTATACGGGTAGAAAGAGTGCAATCTGCTTTTTTTCCAACTTCACTTCTGTGCGGTAAGCACTTTAAAAATTATTATCCTTCTTAAGAACATCAGGAGGTAATTCGGATTAAGAGACAAACTTAACTTGTCAGTGCAGTGATTGCCGTGTAATATACAGATTGGGATTCTAGGGCCATCTTCGGCCTCTTACTGCAACTGCGAAACGGACTCCCCCGAGTCCGATACGCGGAGGCCATGGGGCCAGGAAAAACGAGCACTTAGAAGCACTAGCTTTCTCGACCCCAGCGGCAGATCTGGTCTATGGCTATGGCTATAGGGTAGGGAGAGCGGCGCCTTGCAATACTTTCGGTCATGATGGCTGATGGTGGTAGAGCAGCCCCACCACCACCGCATCAATCAACGGTGCGGCCCCGTCAGAGTCGCGGAGGATAGGGCGAGTGACGCATTGCCTTACCAACACTCCTCTTCCTCCGCGACTCCACCTCGGCTGCAGCAGTAGGGGGAGAGGACACCCCTCTCACCGCAGCCCACCAACACAAATTTGAAGTGGGCTCGCAAGCCCACTGAAGTGGTGCCTCGGCTCGCCCTACACCACAGACGAGCCAAGTAGGTTGCTCTTTGTCCACCGCGGTTGACCAAGCCGCGGCTACTAAGCTCCCCCGCCACGACAACGCGGGAACCTGTTCGGGGGTCAAACTAGGAAGACTACAGATATGTTGTCACCTCTGAGCACTAAGATGGAATGCCTCACAGCCTGTGTTTATACTGGCTCTCTATACACTTCCTACCGGAACACAGCAGCAGTGCAGGCACTGTTTGGCGTCAGAAATAGGTACGAGGGGGTTCTACAACGCCCTAAAATCAGAACAAATAATAATAAAATTATAAATAAGGAAAAAGTCTTAAACAAAATGTTGTAAGATAAACAAATTTATCGTATAAAACATGCAGGAGTATACTAACAATGCCAACTCTACAAATTGGAATGGAACTTGAAATTAGTTCGCAGACTCCAATTTCGACTCTACGTTTAGAATCTTGATACAAAATGAAAGAGATTCAATAAGTTACGATTTAAAGAAACTTAATATTAAATTATTTTCAAATGTGTTAGCTAATATATTATATAAAAATCGTAAATAAATTATATTTAATATAACTTATAATTGATTATTTATGTTATACGGGCAGAGATTAGTACATAAAAATGTATTCCTCTATTTCCTCCCTGGATGATGACGCAAGAGAAAATATTTCCTTAAGACACAATCCATATCTACCACTGCCTAGTTCTTTTTTAAAATTATTATTAAAAAATCTAAGAGCCTTCAAAAATTACTAAAACTGCTCCAGTGCGTATTGGCAGACTTTATATGACTTGAAATATTTTATTCCTCAGATATGCAGGTTCCTCATGATTTTTTCTTTTATCGCTAAGCATGTGGTAAACCAGCATATTAAATTGCAATAAATGGGGCGATCCCTGCTGTCACCAATGGGATCTCCCCAGGTTTCTCTCGTACTGTGAAATTTACAGCGCTTAGCAACTGATTTATCACGGCAATTCATAATTTGAATAATTTGAACATGTCGATACTTTACAAGCAATGCGGCCGCTTTAAATATGCATTTTAAATAAAAGGTATGTTATAAGGCTGTCATGTCAAACTTACGGCCTACTGTATGCACACGCATACAGCTTGCAGATCTTTACCAAGCGACACGCGAAAAGATTAGTTTTTAGAGAAGGAAAGGTGACAAACAAGCACACAGTCCACCTGATGGTAAGTAGATCCCTTGACGTATAGACACTAACATTTATCATCGCTTAAGAATCAAAATGAAAATGCGTTGTTACCCCTGAGGACTAAAATAGAATGCCTCGTTTCCAGAAAAAAAGGTCTCCGGTTCTACCGGTACTACACTCACCATGCGAAACACAGCAGCAATTTTCTGCTATTTTGCGTTGGTATTCTGTGAGAGCGTGGTCTTTTCCCGGTCGAGCGGACCCATTCGTGATGCAACCATAATACAGCCGCAGTATGGCTCTACTACGTACAAGTTAATTATCAACTTATAAGACATGATGCAAATGCTATATGCGTTTTAAATTTCTCGTCTTTTCCCTAACGCAGGCTAAACCCTTGTTTCTAAATAAAGATTATTTTTATCATTTGTTTTTGCGTAAATTTCTTTTGAGTCTGGCCCCCTACCATAGTCTTAAGTTTGTAAACGAGACTTTACAAAACTGAGTATTGACATCCCTGTATTTTGTTTGGCTTCGCTTTCAAAAAAAAATGTTTACTCTATTTTAAGCTTAATACTTAGCTCTGTAATTCTTTTTTTGCCTTATGCTTTAAGCACGTTACGTGCAACTTAATACGTCTATTGATTACTGTGAGCATATAGTCGCTTCACTCGAAGCGTTAAGGATCGACGTCTTCTCAATTAATCGATGATCCGTCTTACAACAGCATTAAACTCGTGTTTTGTTAGATTATGCCAGTAAATCACATTCTAGTATAGTGCATTACGTCTCCAAACCACCGAGGTATTCCTTTCTTAATCCTGGTCACAATATCTTTTTGCAAACCAAACTTTCTTCTATCGCATAATTTCTCACACTGTCATTCATAGTCACAACTAACATAATCCATAATGACCGCATATTTTTTTTGTTTAAAAACGACCCAAATTTCACTACTATACAAATCTAGTTTCTGATGTTGTTAATGCTGTTAGCCTTTTTGGCTTTTACAGATCCATCGGTCTCAGGGCTCGCGGCCTGTGAGGCTGCATCCCATCCGTCGTCCTAACAGTGTTTGTGGCACTAGGTGACTGTGTAGTGTTTGTGTGTGAGTAACCTAGGACATTGGGGTCGGCGGAATCTAGCGGAATTGAGGGTTCAATTAGAACTTTACGAAGCATCCGAAGGCTGTGTATACCAGCATCTGTGCAAGTTGGAGTTTCGCTGGTACCACTGAGCTCAGGTGGCTATGCGAATGAATCTATTTTGGACGACTTGGATGTCGTACAAATTTCGACAAGCCGCGTGCGCGAAATCTACACTTGTGTAGGACATGATAGGTCTTACGCAGCTTTGTAAAGGTGGAGCTTGTGTCTTAGGGACAGTTTGCTCTTGCTATTAACTAGTGGCTGGTGACGACTAGTAACACGCTTAGGCTCGACCTTCGCTTCGACCTCTGCAAGGTGAGCGGGATCTATAGATTTGCTAGAGGGAGTACATTGGCTCTATAAACCCTCCGCGAGGCATTTGGCCTTTTCAGAGTCGTCAAAGGTGAGATCAAGGTTTCCTGGCCTAATGAGAGGCGGCATGAGTGAGAGCTGTTCAGCTTTCAGAGCTCGGGTCAACTGCCAGAAGGCAGTTTGAGATGGCGCGATTTCCTCCAACAGATTATCCCACTTATCATGTCTGAATTCGGCAATGCGCTGTTTGACCTCGTTTTGGAGGTTGCGCAGTCGGAATTTGTTATATATTGTACGATATAGATCGTATTGTCTTAGGGACGCGTTCTTTGCTCTGATCAGCTGTCGACTATCACTCGGAAGCGTCAAGTGTCGATTGCTCGATACACGGACCTTACGAGAACATTCTTCGACCGTTGAGGTGAGGTGGGCCGATAGAGCGCTAATCGCCTTATTGGCTTCCTCTGGCGAGTCTATTTTGTCGGGAATTGTGTTTAAGTGCTGGGAGGTCGCAGACTCGGGTTTGACCTCGAGCTTACGCCAGTCCACGATGGTTTTGGTCTGAAGGACCTCACCTGCGGGCTAGCCCAGTTTCATCGGGACTGGCCTATGGTCCGAGTTGAATTCTAAAATCATTTCGATCGATTATATCGACAAACGGACGTCTTTGAGTGTCGTTACGTTAAGGACGTCCGGTCGGTGAGTGGTAGCAAATGGGTTCACTACCATACACTAACGTAGAGACTAACACAGCACTGTGCAGTGCCGTTACAGCTTATTAAAGTTAACTGCTGACCACAGGCCTCCCCCATAGATTACTTCATAGCAAGCGGGTTGGCAACCGCAGTTTTTTATTTTTAGTCGTTATTAGGAAGATGCTGCTGTCCATCTCCTGATTTGTGTCCCTCTGTCGTCTCTTACGACACCCACGGGATGATATGGGGTAGTGGATATTCTTACACTGCCACTACACGGATCTGACCTTCCATAATAGAATGTAAAGCCCCATTCACGCTTTGCATACCTTTGGGCAAATGTGCAGCAGTGAATTTGTAAAGGATTAAAATGATGATGACATATTTTCCAGGATTATTCCTAGTCTATTCATAGATATTTCTTATGTAACCTCGAACACTACACATTGAAATTAAACTAAATATACGGACGCATGGTCACGGGGTGTCCCGTGCTGTAAAGCATTTGAATCGTCGGGAATTAAAATAAGTAAAAACAGTTGAACCAAACGCAATAAAATCCGTAAAACTAGTTTTATGACTTATATCATGTAACGACTTTCGCAAAGAAGTTTCTTTAATCTGTATTGCATTATAATGCTTCAAGCGAGAGCTCAGTTATCTCAATGCTGCAGTCGATAGAAGTTTGCCGTTCTGGATAAAACGCATTTGTTTTAATACTGGAACGAGTTGTATTTGTTTAATGAATTGGAATACTGAAATAATTTTTTAGATTTACTTTATGGATTACAAAAGTATCTTCTCGGGGCTGTTTTTACAGTCATCAGATAAATTATACATTAACTTAATTGTAATCCGACTGTATATCTTTCTTTCTTTTTAAAACGTTACCTCCACACTAGGATTTTTTCCTGTGACGTGGGGGCACTTTACAAACATAAATTTCACAAGGACAAACATCCGGACCCGGAATAATTATTTGCGTATTGGCCGTACAAATACTTGTTCTGTGCGTGATTCGAACCCGCGGCCATTAGCCCTGCAACGCATTGCTAAGCCTCTGCGCCACGGAGCCGTCAGTAAAACAATTTAACTTTTTATTTATACAACTGTATTTTTAAGCAAGGCAGTAGAAATCCTCTTCCGCCTAGGATTTAGACGGAGATACCACCCACATACTTGTTTCTGCTGCTAAAAAGCAGTGCGTGCACTGCTGTGTTCCGGTTTAAAAGGTACTGAGAGCCAGTGTAACTACAAGCTAAGAGGAATTCCATCTTAGTCAACACAACGCATCTGTTGCCTTCTTTGTTTAGCTGCAGTAGCTAATTACCACCACTGTGGACTGTAAGCTCTTTAATTGTATTTTAACACATGAATTACTTTTACCTAATGATTGAAAAAAAAACACACTTAAGCAAAAAATAAATTTAATCGTACTATAAGATTCGTAGTATTTCTTTTTACTTATTATAAGCTAATGCTTGACTATTCTACCTGATGGTAAATCATGCTTGCATAGTCTAACCAAAGCCTTTTCACTAATGCTTTAAAGATTGTAATCGGACGGTATGACGAAATATAAAGCAATCCGCATGGTTTGAATGCGTAGAATATCGGCAACAAAAGGGTAGGGAGACCCACCACTCGTCTGGTTCCCAGGATGGAATCAAATTATGTTATTCTTATACAAACTCATTCGCCTTAAATTTTCATAGCAAACAAGCAAACAGAGTTCGATCTTCATGACTATGGGTCATAAGTTAATGATTATGGGCCACAGAATCCACTTCCCGTCAGATGAACTGAGTGTTTGTTTGTCACCTTATTCTAAAAAAAACAGTAATTTTATTTGCGGATTTGTCTCGCTCTCAGCGGTAAATGTGAAAACAAAACTTGAGAAAACGTGATGAACACATTGGGGCACTGCAGAGAAATCTCTGCTTTAAGTTACAATGCTTGGTTTCGATTTGGGCTTTTATGTCAGCAACTGTCCCAGTGTGAAGTATTCCACCTTCGCAAGGATCACCTAAGTTCATTGCAGCTGCAACTGATTCAATAAACCGCCCAAAGTTCAGGTTCGAGGAAACCTTAACCTCTACCAACTGAAGGCGGTCGGTAAATACCAATTATACATATCGAAAACACCGCCACCACACTCCAGGAAAGAGTGAGAGGGAGAGGAAGTGAGAGAGACTGCTTCAATACGTGTTGGCGGACTTCAATTATTTTTACATTTTATATTTCTTGGATATGCAGGTTTTTCACGATGTTTTCTTTTTCCTCGCCGAAGGGCACGTGCTAAATCAGCTTTTAAAATTAAAATTAACAATTTCATTGGTGCCGGCGAGGATATAGTAGATCGGTTTCTCGCGTACTGTGAAATTTACAACGAACGTCTTAGTGTCTGAGCTACCACGGTTCTCTTATTATGTCTCTATATTGGGCAATTTATTATTACCCAATATAGAGAGATAATTAAATTAAATTAATTTTAGGCTATTATATAAAAATAAATATATATTTGTATATATTATGGTCGATATTTCTTAGTGCAACTGAGCTTAAAACTTCTATTTTTAGAGTCCAATGCAATATTTTAAACCTTTCAATATCACAGTAAAGAGTTTATAGTTCGACAGTTGCTAGATAAAGAGATAATTGTGAAATTGTTTTTAATTTTTTAAACTGAAAATATTTTCACTAATTAAGAAATGAATTTTATCTATGCCGTTACCGTTACAGCCTACTAAAGTCCACTGCTAAACATAGGTAGCCCTTAGATTGTCTTTTTTTTGGAGTTTATGGCCTGGTATCTAGACCTTTAGGCCATCTTGGATTGTCTAATAATAATAATAGTGCCACGCTTAGCAGGCGGATTGGCAACCGCAGTTTTTTTCTTGTTGTTATTAGGAAGATGCTGCTGCCAATCTCCTGGCTGTTTTCCTCTGTCGTCTATTACGAAACCCAGGGGATGATATGTAGTGGATATTCTTACACTGCCACTACAAGATCAAATACATAAACAGATTTAAGTTTTAACACTTTCTTTCGATAACTGTCGGAAAAAGAAAAGGAAAGTTTTGCAAGACGTGAACAATTACTTAGTTTCAGTTTACTCAACTCTGATCTTAATTATTCCTTCTGAGCAGTGTTTAGCTTGTTTCCAAGTTGTTACATAAATTTCGATATCAAATATTGAACGTTCTCATTGTAGGGACTACATAAGTTAACAAGGTACCAAATTAATTGCATCAATTATTCAGAGAATTACGAACTTTATCTAAGAGGGAAAGATATTTTGTTCCGGTATATCTTTTTTTTTTATTTCTTCTTTATTCTTCATGAGTCGTAAAAATTTACTACTGGACATTAGCCTCCAGCGTTGTATAGGAAAATTGCCATAATCGCGTGGCTTGGAATGCGGATAGGTGATCACCGTACCAGAGGTTTCTAACAATGCTCCTCGTCTGGATGTGTGCCTGAGGTAAGAGAGACAACAGCCTCATGGGATGGATATTCACTGTAGTTGCCTAGCTGAGCAGAGGGGTTGACAAGGAAGTAAGGAGGCAAGGAAAATTCTGCTCTCCATCTCCTTTTCCATTTCCTTGCCCCTTTACGACACCCACTGCATGATCTAGGATTCTTTACACTGCCCATAGTTTCTTTATGAATACGAGGTTGCCACTCGAGAATCTTTCTTTTCCATCAGTTGCAGTTTTCGAACCATATCACTGCCATATTGCCACTCTAGTATACTGATCCTTTGGGCTTTGTCAGGTTCGCTTATTCTTCTGCGGATATCCTCATTACAGATAAATAAAGATAAAAGACACGTGTGTATTTAAAGAATAATAAAATAGAGATAATTAATAGAATCGGGCGTTACATTGCGAAAATCCATTATTTCAAAAATGTTTAAAATTAATCAGCTAAGATCCACGTGATAAAATAAAATGATGTGTCTTACCTAGTTTGAAGAGCACCTCCTGCCCTTCCTTAATTGCGTGCACTATAATCGTAACCAGTCACCACTAATCCCAATATAGGGATAGGATGCGGGAAGTGCTCTTCAAACTAGTTGAGACGCTACGCTTACTACGCGGATCTTAGCTAATTAGTTTTTAACATCTTTAATAAAATTGAATTAATAAAACTAAAACAGCACGCATTGATTGAGCATGAGATATTAAAAACCTAGTGAGAATAATAGATCATATTCATGAAATTATTGCACTATCATCAGTTCGAAGCTATACTTATTAAAAATCTCATGAATCTCGCAAAATTTCAGGATATTCGGACGTCTGGAAGTGGGTTAAAACCGAATTAAAATATCCATTACATTCATACAGACTGTAAGGCATTTCATATTAGTCCTCACAGGTGACAGCTATAGCCCTTCTTTAGATTTGGCTGCAGCTACCATGAATTACAGTAGCCACTTACTATCAGGCGTTATTATTGACCAAATAGCTTGATCTATTAAAAGTGTGTTAAAATACGTTAATGTGACATACAACATCTGTATATCCAGATGGCAAATAATATCTCAACAGAATGTAAATAAAGTTACAATTTCAAGATTACGACAACTTACTTTCAAAGCGTACGAACGACGCAGGTGTACTGTCAGTCCGTTTCACCGTGAAGTTGTCTGGAGTGTAATTTTTCATATTTACTTTGTATCAAACGGAAATATTATTTTTATATGAAATATTCGCGTGTATAACTAATTTTGTGGATTGAAATAAATTCATGGGGTTGATTTTTGTTGAAAAATTGATGTTTTTTTGTGGTTATGGTATCTGTGAAATGGGTACTTTTACCAACTGTTCAACGTATATATATTTATGTGTGGTGGTAGGCTCTTAGATGGAGTGACAAACTGTGTGCAGGAAGTCAATCGATACAGGAGCTTCAATACCAGGTTTTGTAGCAGTATTAGAAGGAGGGCAGTGCGATAAGCGTTGAGCTGGCAACTTGAAAACGAGATACAACTGGTGCGTGTTGCCAGTGATAACCTATGGAACTGAGACGTCCTTCACTGTTGGCCGTATGAGGAAGCTCAAGATCGCTCAGCGAGCTATGGAGAGGGCTATGCTGGAGTTTCTCTGCGTGATAAACTTAGAAATTAGGATATCCGCAGTAGAACCAGAGTGACCGACATAGGCCAACGGATTAGTAAGCTGAAGTGGCAATGGGCCGGCCATATAGCTCGAAGAACCGACAACTGATGGGGAAAAAAGGTTCTCGAGTGACAGCCTCGTACCGGTAGGTGAAGTGTAGGGCCACCCCCCACTAGATGGAGTGACGACTTGGTAAGACAGGAAGTCGATGGATGCAGGCGGCTCAGGACCGTACTTTGTGGCATTCCTTGGGGGAGGCCTAAGTTCAGCAGTGGACTTGTGAAGGGCTGTAATGATGATGAAAGATGATGTGTCTTCCCTAGTATGAAGAGCACCTCCCAGCCTCCCTCAATTGGGTGCACTTTCCCTGTCACCATTAATCCCAGCACCACTACTCCCAACACCACTACACTAGGAAAGACACACTACGGTGGCTGACCGCTCACTTAGCTAGGTTTTTAACTTCTTTAATATTATTTTATCATCAATTCGATTATTAAAATGAGCAAACATAGCTTATTTGCCTATAGAAATCGTTCACAATCGGACATTGATATGAAGAGCAATCGACATAACGAGCATAGGGGCAGATATTTTAGATCAGCTAAAGTTCGACGGTGCTACGTAATTGAATTAGGTTTTAAGTAGCGTAATGCTTACTGACAGTTCGAATCTAACCAAAGATTTAAGTTTGTTACTTAATTTGTGTTATAAGGACTAAAGTTTATATATTTATTTATCTATTTAATCTCACTTCCATATCACCTTAAACTAAGGATTACAATATGTTCACTTTATGACATATGGCATTATCTAGTTAGAAAGAAAAAAAAGCGAAAATAAATTTTGGCAGATTTAAACTTATGTTTAAGATAGCTAAAGTATATTATATCCTTAGTAGATATAAATCAAAAATATATTCCTATACACACACATGTGTATATTACATAACGGGATGGACTACGCTCTCACAGGATACCAGCGTAAAACAGCAGCTTAATGCTGTTGTGTTTCGTATGGTGAATATAGAGAACCGGAGACCTTTTTACTAGAAACGTTCTTAGTTCTCAGAGATACTTAATCGACGATTGATGTAGATGTCTACAGGCCACAGCATCCACTTACCATTAGGTGGATTGTGTGTGTTTGTCATATATAATAATTACATTTAAAGGGGCGATAAAGTAAGTAGGTCAATGAAAGGCCTAGAGAAACGTGTTTTATTAAAAGTCCTCTGTAAACACAACTGTTGCGTAGTTTTAGGCAAAACACCTTGACCGACCTGATCCTCAAAATAAATATTATAAAGGTTGTAAAATTAAATTAAATTTACAGGAAACATCAAGTGAATTTACTATTCAAATTATTAAAATTACGAAATAGTGAATTAAAGTAAAGTTACAGACTTTATACATTCCACAGCTGGGCTCAGGCCACCTCTCATTTCTGAGAGGATTATGGAACATTAAGTTCGCCGTCCTGTTTCAATATGAGTTGGCGGATTTCACATGTTCTTAAAATATTTAATTTCTCAGACATTGAAATTTTTGAATGTCGATGTTTTTTTTTTTCATTACCCCCGGGCACTTCATTTGTACCGGTGGTCGATGGGGATCAAACCCGGCGATATGCACAAAGATGGCGATTTTTCACCCTCGTACTTCGGAAAGCACGAAATGTCCTGCGTGTGATCTCTCTCCGTTCCTGTAGTATCGGACTATGAGTGTGAGGAAAATAAAATGCACCTGTGCTTGTACACATGCGCGCACATAAAAGCTTGTCAGATGGCTAGTCTACACTGAGACTGGCCGCATTGCCGAATTGTGGTCTGGGCGACATTATTTTATAAGGCTAACAAACGAGCACAAAGTGCACCTGATGGTAAGTGGATTATGTGACCCGTAGACATCTATGTCTGTCCTCGATTAGGAATCAAAATGCAGTTGCGCTGTCACACCTGAGGACTAAGATGGAATGCCCCGGATCCAGTTAAAAGGGTATGCGGTTCTCTACACTCACCATACGAAACACAGCAGCATTAAGCTACCATTTTAAGCTGGTATTCTGTGAGTGCGTGGGCCTTCCCCGGTCAAGCCGTCCCATTTGTGCTACAACCATAATATAGCTGCAGCATGCCTCTACAACGTCTATTGCAAGAAATAATGTATTAAATGGTTAGTCATAATGCTAAGTGACATAAAATTGTGTTTATGTTAAACCATTACCATACCATTATAGCCTATCCAAAATCCACTGCTGAACACAAGTCTCCTCATAAATTGCCTCATACGGAGGATATCTGCTGTAGTCTCTTTGCGTAACAAGAGGGTTGACAACCACAGTTTTTTTATTATCTCGCTATTTTATCAGGAGATGCTGCTATCACCTCTTACGACATTCTTACTCTCTTGTTTTACATATTTCAACAACTAGTAACCTTTATATATATAATTTCGGTGCACGTAATTATTTTCCTCCCTAACGTCTTGACCAATTTTGCAGTTTATGGGGTTCTTATGGGGTTACCTAGATGGTTTTTAACTATAGTTTGACTTGGTTGAAGGCGCTGTTGTCGAAATCCAGAAATCATTTACCAAGCAAATTTTTTAATAAAATTTTAAAAGACATTTCCAATTCTGAGGTTTTTAAACCATACTATTATTCAAATTCAAATTCAAAATAATTTATTTGTTAAACATAGGTAAAACTTACAAGCTTGGTGGAAAAGGTATGATAAGTGACACTATGTTTCACCTTAGAAGGCATACAAATATTTGGTTAACATCCTCACCTTGCATTACTAATATTAATACAATTCAAGCATTACAATTTCAATAATAATTAGTATGTCTACGAAAAAAAATTGCATAAATTACTGTTTTTATTAGCCATTACATAATTTTTAGTAACACAATGATAAAAATATAACAAATAAAAATATAATAAATAAATCGGACATTAATCGTAGGTACCTATTAAAACCCATTCATTTTATCATCAAAATATTCGTTGATAGAATAGTATGCTTTTTTTATTAAAAAACCCGAAAGCAATTTCTTAAATTTGTCCATATTATCAGTCTTTTGATGGTTTTGGAAGTTTATTAAAAATTTTAGGAGCCATACCCAGGAAACTTTTTGAATATAGGGCTGTTTTGTGAGGTTTTATACGCAGTGTATTCCTATTACGTTTACTATTAGTGGTTTCAAATATGCTAAAATGTTTCCTAATAAACATGGCTACTTGAATATATCGTCATAGTCGTAGAATAGTGACGGATCTGACAAATATTAAACTTTACAGGGCAGCTGTTTCAAATTATTATGTTAGAATTTTGACATAACTTTTTAATTTAAATCTTTAATTATGAAAACTGGCATACAAGTTAAATGTAAGGTTTGTTTTAAGCTGGAGTAAAACAACAAATTATTATTATACAGTTTTCCAGAAAAATCACATGCTTCATTTTACTTTGAGTCAACACAGTCACATAGTTGTTCCCAACATTGTTCTTCGGAAAGTTATTGTTCAAAGAATGACGGATGTTACTTTCCAGTTATGTTCTACTGACTTAATGAGTAATATTTTGGCGGATGTGTTACTGTCATATTTTATTTTGACCATCAGGCAAGCAGGTGGTCTGTAGATTAATATCGTAGGTTGGGGTAGGTAGGGTATCTTATAAATAAAACACACAATTAGGTCTGGTTCAATCAATATAATAAACATTAAGCTTGAATCAAATAATTATCAACGACATTATTCTTGTATTATATAGAATAAGAAGGCTGTAATGTTGAAGCTATTGGGACCTGATTACTTTTTCTTTGGTAAGTTACTAATCTATAACTTATACACTAATCATTTATTAGCCAAACTACAGTATCACAATATTTTTTTAAAAATAATAAGGTAATAACAACATTAATTAAATGAATAAATTCTTAAAAATTACAACTTCAGAGATCAAAATAGTAACAATTAACAACAAGAAATATTAATAAGTAATAAAAAAGTATAAAATAATTCTATTGCAGAATTATTCAGTCAGATTCATGGTTTTCATCAGAAACATTACGCCCATGAGCTAAATTTCTGAAATAATTATGGTATTTGGTAGGTATTATTAAGGAATCGCAAAGACTAATAATATCCTTATATTTATCATTACTGATCGGTATTGGACCCACATAAGCTTTGTGTAAGATTGGAGTATTGTAATTTCTAGTCTCCTTTCGAAGTACAATGGTCATGTAATCATCGGATAAAGTATATTTGTAGTGATTTTATTGCTCTGAGTCCCATCGACACAAACTTCTTTTATGCCTGTCCAAGTAACTTTGTTGTTAGCTGTATTTTAACCCAGTTCTTATTTTTAGCTGATCTTTAAAATCAAACACTAACGACTGATTAACGTCTATGACTTCATAAGAATCACCTGTTACTTTAGCCCAACGTACAAGTAATTTCCATTCATCTGGTGTATAAATTATTTTATGCTCGGCAGCCCTTTCTATCACACTGTGGACAGAATCCCCCTCGTTTTGGGTGTGGCCTTTTTCAAGGAATCTATGGGTTATAGTTATAGCATATTCTTTAGCTACATGAGCATACATAATAAATACTATACTTTTTCGATTCTGACCAGCACAATTGTCTGATCGGAATCGAAACTCTTTCACACCCTTCGATATAAACTGCTTTATGAAGTCATAAACGCAACTGGCTACTTCGTTGGCCCCACGTTTGGCAACACCTTCATCCCACATATAGCAATAACCTTGTTTGCCAACCATATCGTATATGGTGAAATTATAACATGACAGCTTTCGCTTGTAATAAACAAATACACTCATTTGCCCGTGAGGACACGACAAAACCTTCTGAAAATCAAAGGTAGCACAAACCATGCGTCCATTAGAATTAATAGCGTCAATTTTATCATTTTGTTTTAAGGTCCTAGATAGTTTTTTGCTGTTTAAATGGATTGCATACTGTTCTCTAAAGTCGGTAGACGGATTTTGTGTTAGTTTAAAACTGTGGCACTGATCACAAGTATCCTTTTTGGGTAGATGGAAACTCAAATTAAAATGACTGTTAACTATATCTCTGTACTGTCTAAGACTAGAAGCTTTATTTGAATAATGATTGAGTTCAGGCCATTCTTTGTATAAATTGAACATCCGAGCGATGCTCAAGTCACCATCTAAATACAGTCTTTGGACGCTGCTCTATTATAATGAGATTCTACCGGTACAAATGAATTAACATGAGCACAAACCGACTTTACCATTTCATCGTCAACAATCCGATTATGATTTTATGTTTTCCCTCATGTCTTTTTCTATCAAAGTGCTTCCGTCATATTTATCCCAAGCTGTGCGAACTAACCTTTCGCTAATCGAATACGTACTTAAAAACATGGTTTTACAAACTTCTATTTTGGATGAACCCTTTGGCAAAAAATACTTGTAAGTGAATTGACGGTTATGCTTTAAATCTCTTTGAAGACCCCTTTTTTTCTTCTGTTTTGTAGTATAATTCGCAACATGCAACCATTGCTTTTCACGATCACCTAATTTCCAAAACTTTTCAAATGCATCCTGTCTTTCTTCGTGAGTCAACATAGTGTAACACTTATATCTACACGTGCAAGGCCTACCTATAGTTTTTGCTGGAACAATAACGCCCTTTTTGGAGGAGTATTCTTTTCCTTCATTTGTTAAGCATTTTCTTTTAACATCTTTCCAATCATCATAATTTCGGACGTTTTCTACCTCTACATCGAATAAGAGGCGCTGGAGACGACTGGCATGAAGACACAGCTGTGTTGATTGATTGACAGTTGTTATAGTCTGCACCATCGTGAGTGGGACAAAAAAAATCGTTACATTCTTCACCATGAGTTTCTGCTGGTGATGGCATAGGTGTTTGTCCGTTGTTGTCAATAGCCGGGGTAATCGGTTGAGGGAAAGGTGACAGATCTGATATCAAGGTAGAGGTATTTAAAGGAGTTAAAGCAGAGCCGATATTTAAGGGGGATACGACACAATGCTGATTTTGTGACGGGAGTAAATTTGGTGAGGATGCATTTTGATATACGGGCATAAAAGGATCTTCTCCAAGAACACAAGTAGGTGTTGGTATGTTCGGGTTCATATTTTCATGTGTTGATTTTATGATTTTGATTGTTCCGTGTACGTCATCTGAAAAGACATCCTCATAAATGTCGTTCATCTCTTCTATTACGTTGCGTGCTCCTGGGGGTAATGGCGAATGGCTTTCTGAAAAGGTCAGTATATGTAAAAAATATATCGATTATTAATACCACAGATCAACATTTACTAAAAACCGTAACACTATTCACAATAAAAGATTTGAAAGTATAAAATAATAAAATTCACTCCTTTTATTTATGCAGCTAACTTATAACTCAGTTAAGATTATTTATTTATAGAAAAATATATTAAATATATACAAATAATCATTGTTTTTCAATAGAAAAAAGGTGGAAGTGAATTTAGTTCTAAGAACAAAGTGGGATGGTCAGATACGACCGTTAGATAAAAAAGCATTTCCACAGAATATCGTCGTTTGTGATCACGCGTCACTGTCATGTACAAAGAAAAATGTAATATAGTTACATACAACTTGAAAATTCAAATTTTCAAATATAACACAAACTCAACAGAATAATTGTAGTACTATCAGGTAGCAAATATTATTTTTATGTAAATTAAATTTTAGTTTGATTTATATTTTCCGTAGAAAACCGACGGATAGTCAGAACCGATGCTTTAATTATTTACTTTGCAAATTGTTTATAAATACAACAATAAAATAATACCAAAATATTAATACATGATTTTTTAACTTACCTGGAGTTCCTGGTATGCAGTCCTCCTCATCAATGCACTCTTCATGAGTAAAATTCGTAATTTGTGCATTTTTGCTTGTTTCTTCCAAGTTTTAACATCAGCTTTGATCGTCCTGTTTTCATTGTGGCACACCTTTTAATATGGTATGTAAAAAAACTAGGCACGAAATAGCTAATAAACAGGCAAACAAAGATAAACTATTGAAATTGTTTAAGAAAAATCTAATCCGCTGCAACGCGTCGGCAAGTTCGAAGAATAGTGGCGATTGCGCGGATTCGTCGGGAGCGGGAGCGGGCGGCGGGAAATCCCCGCGCGCCGTACAAAGACAGTATACACAAGCGTCATTTTACTATGAGTGCCTATCAAATCCGTCTGTTTACCGACTGATTAACTTAAAATCAAAATACATTTATTTTTCTTTAATGTAGTAATAATATTTCGACAATGTATTATCCAAATATGTTAAAAGTGAATTTCGTATTTTTTCAAAACCGACATTATTCTACGATCATGACGATATATAAAGATGGCAGGGTTATTATGTTAAGCTCAATGAAATGCGGTTTGCAACTATCGGTAACCTGCAACTGTCATACTGCTCGTAAACATTTCTTTTGCGCTTTAAAGACTAATTCACGTCCTGGGGAGTTTCCCCAAAATATTATACCATATCTCAATGTTGAAGAGACGTATGCATGGTAGGCGGTTATGACTGTTTCACGATTTGTAATTTTTAAAAGGTTATGTAGTGCATAGTGGTATTGATTTATCTTTTTATCGTGTGTTCATTATGTTTACTCCATGTCATTTTTTCGTCCAGCCAAAGTCCCAGAAATTTTGTATGTTCTTTTTCGTTTATAATTTTAGTTTTATAGTTAATATTAAGTTTTTGTTGTTTTGACCTTTGTTTGAATGACATAGTATGCGTTTTATCTAAATTAATTTTAAGATTATTGTCATTTATCCAGCTTATTATCCTGCATAAATTTTGATTTATGTCCGTTTCAAATGAGACTTTGTCTTGTCCAGTGAATAAGACTGTGCTGTCACCAGCAATAAGGTCATAGGGTACTGAGTTACTTCCGGCAAATCATTTATATAGACTAGGAATAGTAAGGACCAGTACACTTCCATGCGGCACACCGTAGGTTGTTTGCTTTTGTTGCGAAAAGTATGTTAGTTCAATATTAGTACGGACAGATCTTTTTATTTTAGTAATTTGTTTTCTATCATTCAGGTATGACGTAATAAGTTTTAACATTACCTCGGACTCCATATTTTCCAGTTTAAGCGTTAGAATATTCAAATCAACGCAATCAAACGCCTTAGTCATATCCATGAATAAAGCGGTTATCGGTATATGATTATCTATACCAGTGATCACTTTTCCATAAATTCATACATGGCCATATTTATGTTTTATATTTCAATTATTATAGATATTATTATAGATTATGCCTTTTATTATTATTGCGCATGAAAGTAAAATCAATTTATAAATCATGTGTGTTACAAGAAATGTAGAAGAAGAAGAAGAGCCGTGGTAGCTCAGATGGTTAGCGCTCGCTGTAAACTTCACTGTACGCGAGCAACCCGGGTTCGATGCCCGCCGGCACCATGAAGTTGTTAATTGCAATTTTAACTGCTGATTTACCACGTGCTCGGCGGTGAAGGAAAACATCGAGGAAACCTGCATGTCTGAGAAATAAAAAAATATTTCGAAGACATGTGAAGTTTGCTAACACGCATTGGGGCAGCGTGGCCGACATTTCCTTGCTCTAAAACCCTCACAGAAGCGAAAGGAGGCCTGTGCCCAGCAGTGAGACGTATATAGGCTGTAACTTTACTTTACTTACTTTTACAAGAAATGTAGTTTTTGTGGTAGTTTAAGTTTATATATAAATAACCTGTCTACGCCAACCTTTATCAACGTAATACCTACCTTTATCCTTTGTCCTCAAACAGATTGCACCATTTCGTGGAAATTTTTTAATATTTCTCATAGGATAAAATATTATTCCTTATTTCATAAATATTTTTAGATACTGTAGACACAGTGAATAGATGCTTAAAGTAAGTTATGTGAGTAAAGTATTTTTGCCATGGAGTGACAATATAAGAGAGTTCGTTGCTTGTTCTATCCCGTCCAGTCTTATTGGGGTTGCATAGGGAAATTCCTAAACGATATTGTCTTCCTATAGGTAGCGATATAATCGTCTAGTTTGTATCTTCGTCTTCTTCATCAGCCCGTTTATTTCCTCTTCTGTGTAGGGTCCTTTTTGTACAATAAGCGTGACAAACGCACACAATCCACCTGATGGTAAGCGGTTGCTGTTACCTGCATATATCTTCGATTAACAATCAAAATACAAATGTGTTGTCATCTCTGAGGACTAAGAATGCCTCAACCAGTGAAATAGGTTTTCCGTTTACTCGCCATACGAAACACAGGAGAGTGTTGCTGCAATTTTAAGCTAGTATTCTGTGCGAGCATAATCTTTCCCCGGTTGAGCCGGCCCATTCTTGCTACAGCCGTCACTGCAGCATTCATGTATCACTTACTTCAACTACGTACTAGCGCTAAGGGCTGCGGGTTCGTATCATACACCGAACAAGTATTTCTATGGCATACAAATAATTGTTCCGTGTCTGGATGTTTGTCCTTGTAAAATGTATGTATGTAAACTGCGCCCACGCTACAGGAGAAAATCCTAGTATGGAGGTAACGTTTTTTTTAAGAAAAAGAAGGAAGTAATGCTGATTCAAGACGTTTTCATGAATTTGCCCATTGCTTCATTAAATTAATTTGCATATAACCATGTATGATCATATGCTGTAATGGGCAGTAATGCTGCCTCTTGTCTCCAGCCCATGTCATTGTGGTTTGTCGTTTTAACCAAATGAATATCCAAAAGCAAAATTAAGTAAAGTTACAGCCTATATATGTCCCACCACTGGGCATAGGCCTCCTCACGTCTTTAAGAGAGTTATGGAGCAATGTCCGCCGCGATTCTCCAGTGGATATAATTATTTATATGCAGTTTTCACGATGTATTGATTTTATATTTTTTTATATTTTATATTTGATATTATATTTTGACATGCAGTTTCCTCACGATGTATTTCTACACTGCCAAGCACGTAAAAAATAAGCACTTCAAATCGCAATATAAAATGATAATGTCCTCCAGATCAATTTCGATCACGGTGGCCAGTAAACGGAGACAAGCGAGTTGTGCGAGACAGGTTTATAGTGCACGAGTGTATGTGCAAGCACACGTGTACTCTCTTTTCCCTAATTCTCATAGTCATGATCGAAGAGAGTTTTCTTGCTCGTGCTTTCCGAAGCATGGAGTTGTAACATCGTCTATTTCCTGAGTCCAGTATGCTACTGAGAACGCCGTGACTGATAAACCTAATAACTAACTTAGGCCCGACATGGGATACGAACCCGTGACTAAAGGATCAGTAGTCGCGCTTGCAACCTCTAAACTAACGAGGTAGTTAAATAAAATTTACAATTTCATTGGTGCTGGCGGGCAACAAATCCGGGTTACTCGTCTATTGTGAAATTTACGGAAAACGCGTAGCAACTAAACTACCACGCCCGCTAACCATCTCACCTTAAACTGAAACTTTAAAAAGTGCGCTTTCAATTGTGGTAGTAAAGTACATTTTTATAATTAAAGCAATTATAGAGTACGCCGCGCGGACCGCGCGTTGGTGGCCTACTCGCGGAGCCCGCGTTGCCCACGCGCTTGCCACTCGCTGGCCGCACGTCGACTACGCGCTTGCGGCGCGCGGTCAACGCGTAGCGTGTTTTCTTCGTCGTCAAATGCGAAGGCTATGATTGCCAGGTCACGTAATGTCAAGTGAAACATTTCAAAAGCGACACTAGTTGATACTACTCCTCTGTATATTGGTGTGGTCTGCTATTGTTGACGGCGTGCTGTCCACTTGTTGATGCCACACGGACGAAAAGTGGACGCCTGACCGACGCTGCGCTGGCGAATCGTTGACGGTGAGAGTTGAGGTGTTGCTGATCTGGTGCTGGTCCGGTACCGAGGCGTTGTAGTGTGCGATGACCTTTACCCTGATCTACTACGACTCATTTATAATAATTGTCATTATGGATTTTACATTGTATTTATATAAATAGTACATCCATCTCAGGAATCGAGGCTCGAAGCTATCTGCATATTTTCAATACCGATACACGAATGCCGTAAATTAACAAAGATAATATTCATTTCTTTCAATTCTACAATTGGTACGTAGGTATAGCCTCGTAAAGCACAATGTGATTTATATAAAACTAAATATGAAAGTCATTACCGCCCGAAAACATGAAAAAAAAATTAAATAACGACCCATTGTGATTTTTTAACCCTTATTAAATTTTACTGTTTAGTTGTAAAATTTCGCGCCATTTCATTTTGTTATTCTTCTGACGATTGAAAGGTGTATCTGAAGTTTTGATAGTTTAGTATTTTACCATTAACAAGTGACTATAAGCCGTTATGTTTTCGTCAAAGATGTCGGGTGCAAGAAGTTCGCGAGTCGTGGCGAGTATTATCTAATTTTATTTTTGAAATCTTGCAATAGTGCAGTATTATTTTATGCGACATTAATAACGAAACAATAAACTTTTATGACAGATATTTTTTTCTCTTCAAAGTCCTTAATATTCATATGTTGTCTGTCTGTCACTGTCCTTAGTTAATTTGTGATTTTTTAATCACAACGTGCCATACTTCTTAATATTGTCATAAATTATTTGTGATTTTGAAAACACAGCGGGTCATACTTATGAATGTTATCTTTATTTTTACGTAACTTGACAGTGAAAAAAGGTGGTCGATTTTAACATATTTCATTTTTTTTTGTTTTAGCCTTATAAGAGACCGATATCGATGATATGTTAAATAATTCTGCTTTTGAAGATTTTCTTCCAAGTGATGAAGATTGTGGTGATCCATCTAAGAATGATGAATCCCGTAAAATATTAGACCGTCAAGTGTATCAGATAGCGGTTGTGACTCTGAAACTAAAGAGCCCAATATATATACAAGCAATCGCGGGATTGGTTCAAACAGATATTTTATACGTGGAACACCCATTTTTATATGACCCAGATTCAATATGGCATTGAATCGTTTTACTCAAATATTATAATTTATGATGTTCCAGTCAAAATTGAAAGACAGTTACCTGGTTTGTTTTTTACACTATTAGATGCTAAAAGTAATGTGATTTTGTTTAGTTTTTTTGTTTGTATTTGATAATAAAAGTATGTTCTCTGTTATCTTTCATTTAATTTATTTCATGGCTATCGGCCTAAAGTGATGTTTAAATCACAGTTTAAAGGCACATTGGGCAGTACTTTTGCAAGTAATGCCCTATGTCCTAAAAAAGAAGAAAATAAAACTTCATTCAGGTTTCAGTTCAATTCAGTCATCTACATTTGTACCACATTACTGTGGAAAAAAGTTATACGGGTAGAAAGAGTGCAATCTGCTTTTTTTTCCAACTTCACTTCTGTGCGGTAAGCACTTTAAAAATTATTATCCTTCTTAAGAACATCAGGAGATAATTATTAAAACATCTTTTTGCCTTGGGCCCTACGAGGATAGTAGTGCAAGCAGTTATTTAAGTACTGACTTTCACAAAATAGTTATGTTCATTTGGAAATTAGTTAATTATAAGTAATAAGCACCGCACGTCCAAGTGGAAGCCTCGTAGCGATAAGCGAAATGTAGGGCGCCCTCACTAGATGGAGTGACAATCTAGTAAGAGATGCAAAAAGTAAGTAAATGCAGGTGGCTCAGGATATTTTCTCAACCACAAAGCATCCTTGGGGATGCCTATGTTTAACAGTAGACGTGTGATGGGCTATAATGAATGAATAGATGAAGCACCGAACAGTGATCTAATGAAACGGTAATTCGGATTAAGGGACAAACTTAACTTGTCAGTGCAGTGATTGCCGTGGAATATACAGATCGGTAGTCTAGGGCCATATTCAGCCTCTTACTGCAACTGCGAAACGGACTCCACCGAGTCCGATACGCGGAGGCCATGAGGCTAGGAAAAACGAGCACTTGGAAGCACTAGCTTTCCCGACCCCAGCGCGGATCTGGTCTATGGCTATGGCTATAGGGTAGAAAGAGCGGCGCCTCGTAATACTTTCGGTCATGATGACTGATGGTTTTTTTTTATAGGATAGGGTGACAAAGTCCACCTGATGGTAAGTGGTTGCTGTGACCTATATACACCTACATCTATCCTCAATAAAGAATCAAAATGCAGATGTGTTGTGAGGGCTAAGATGGAATGCATGCCTCTTGTCCAGTAAAAAAGGGTCTCCGGTTCTCTACACTCACCATACGAAACACAGCAGTGTTAAGCTGCTATTTTACGCTAGTATTCTGTGAGAGCGTGGTCCTTCCCCGGTGGAGCCGACCCATTCGTGCTACAACTATACTACTAATATAGCTGCAGCATGGCTCTACCACGTAAAAGCGTGGTAGCGTGGGGCAGCCCCAACACCACCGCATCAATCAACGGTGCGGCCCCGTCAGGTCGCGGAGCATAGGGCGAGTGGCGCATTGCCTTACCAACACTCCTCTTCCTCCGCGACTCCACCTCGGCTGCAGCAGTACGGGGAGAGGACACCCCTCTCACCGCAGCCCACCAACACACATTCGAAGTGGGCTCGACAAGCCCACTCGGAGTGGCCACCTCGGGCTCGCCCTACACCACAGACGAGCCAAGTGGGTTCCTCTTTGTCCACTGCGGTTGACCAAGCCGCGGCTACTAAGCTCCCCCGCCACGACAACGCGGGAACCTGTTCGGGGGTCAAACTAGGAACAACTAGGAACAGATATGTTGTCATTTCTGAGCACTAAGATAGAATGCCTCACAGCCTGTATTTATACTGGCTCTCTATACACTTCATACCGGAACACAGCAGCAGTGCAGGCACTGTTTGGCGTCAGAAATAGGTACGAGGGGGTTCTACCACGCCCTAAAATGAGAACAAATAATAATAAAATTATAAATAAAGAAAAAGTCTTAAACAAAATGTTGTAAGATAAACCAATTTATCGTATAAAACATGCAGGAGTATACTAACAATGCCAACTCTACAAATTGGATTGGAACTTGAAATTAGTTCGCAGACTCCAATTTCGACTCTACGATTAGAATCTTGATACAAAATGAAAGAGATATAATAACTTATTGAAAGTTACAATTTAAAGAAACAAATGTGTTAGCTAATATATCATATAAAAATCGTAAATAAATTATATTTAATATAACTTATAATTGATTATTTATGTTACACGGGCAGAGATTAGTACATAAAATGTATTCTCTATTTCCTACCTGGATGATGACGCAAGAGAAAATATTTCCTTAAGACACAATCCATATGCCTACCACTGCCTAGTTCTTTTTTTTAAATTATTATTAAAAAAATCTAAGAGGCTTCAAAAATTACTAAAACTGCTCCAGTGCGTATTGGCACACTTTATATGACTTGAAATATTTTATTCCTAGACCTGCAGGTTCCTCATGAGTTTTTCTTTTATCGCTAAGCATGTGGTAAACCAGCATATTAAATTGCAATAAAGTGGGCGATCCCTGCTGTCACCAATGGGATCTCCCCCAGGTTTCTCTCGTACTGTGAAATTTACAGCGAAAATATTAACTGATTCGAAAATAGCAACTGATTTATCACGGCAATTCATAATTTGAATAATTTGAACATGTCGATACTTTACAAGCAATGCGGCCGCTTCAAATATGCATTTTAAACAAAAAGGTATGTTATAAGGCTGTCATGTCAAATTTACGGCCTACTGAATGCACACGCATACAGCTTGCGGATCTTTACCAAGCGACACGCGATAAGATTAGTTTTTTTAGAGAAGGAAAGGTGACAAACAAGCACACAGTCCACCTGATGGTAAGTAGATCCCTTGACGTATAGACACTAACATTTATCATCGCTTAAGAATCAAAATGAAAATGCGTTGTTACTCCTGAGGGCCAAAATAGAATGCCTCGTTTCCAGAAAAAAAGGTCTCCGGTTCTACCGGTACTACACTCACCATAGAAAACACAGCAGCAATTTGCTGCTATTTTGCGTTGGTATTCTGTGAGCGTGGTCTTTTCCCGGTCGAGCGGACCCATTCGTGATGCAACCATAATACAGCCGCAGTATTGCTCTACTACGTACAAGTAAATTATCAACTTATAAGACATGATGCAAATGCTATATGCGTTTTAAATTTCTCGTCTTTTCCCTCACGCAGGCTAAACCCTTGTTTCTAAATAATGATTATTTTTATCATTTGTTTTTGCGTAAATTTATTTTGAGTCTGGCCCCTACCATAGTCTTAAGTTTGTAAACGAGACTTTACAAAACTGAGTATTGACACCCCTGTATCTTCTTTGGCTTCGCTTTTAAAATAAACGTTTACTTTATTTTAAGCTTTGTAATTCTTTTTTTGCCTTATCCTTCAAGCACGTTACGTGCAACTTAATACTATTGATTACTGTGAGCATATAGTCGCATCACTCGAAGCGTTAAGGATCGACGTCTTCTCAATTGATCGATGATCCGTCTTACAACAGCATTAAACTAGTGTTTTGTTCGATTATGCCAGTAAATCACATTCTAGTATAGTGCATTACATTGGTTCAAGCAAGCTTTAATATTGGAAAACATAATTTTTACTAGTACAAAAACACACATTAATACATAAATTTTCACGTCATTTGCCCAAAGAGGGATATACTCAACGGTTAAAAGTACTCTTAATTTGGCCCATCTTCAATATATCACCAATTTGGTCGATAAACTTCCGTCTATGATGTACTTGCTGACTCTGCCCTCACTTCTACAACTTAAATTTGTTTTGTCACTCTTTACTCATTCATTCTTTCTACGTGTCCAAACCACCGAGGTATTCCTTTCTTAATCCTGGTCACAATATCTTTTTGCAAACCAAACTTTCTTCTATCGCATAATTTCTCACACTGTCATTCATAGTCACAACTAACATAATCCATAATGACCGCATATTTTTTTTGTTTAAAAACGACCCAAATTTCACTACTATACAAATCTAGTTTCTGATGTTGTTAATGCTGTTAGCCTTTTTGGCTTTTACAGATCCATCGGTCTCAGGGCTCGCGGCCTGTGAGGCTGCATCCCATCCGTTGTCCTAAGAGTGTTTGTGGCACTAGGTGACTGTGTAGTGTTTGTGTGTGAGTAACCTAGGACATTGGGGTCGGCGGAATCTAGCGGAATTGAGGGTTCAATTAGAACTTTACGAAGCATCCGGAGGCTGTGTATACCAGCATCTGTGCAATTTGGAGTTTCGCTGGTACCACTGAGCTCAGGTGGCTATGCGAATGAATCTATTTTGGACGACTTGGATGTCGTACAAATTTCGACAAGCCGCGTGCGCGAAATCTACACTTGTGTAGGACATGATAGGTCTTACGCAGCTTTGTAAAGGTGGAGCTTGTGTCTTAGGGACAGTTTGCTCTTGCTATTAACTAGTGGCTGGTGACGACTAGTAACACGCTTAGGCTCGACCTTCGCTTCGACCTCTGCAAGGTGAGCGGGATCTATAGATTTGCTAGAGGGAGTACATTGGCTCTATAAACCCTCCGCGAGGCATTTGGCCTTTTCAGAGTCGTCAAAGGTGAGATCAAGGTTTCCTGGCCTAATGAGAGGCGGCATGAGTGAGAGCTGTTCAGCTTTCAGAGCTCGGGTCAACTGCCAGAAGGCAGTTTGAGATGGCGCGATTTCCTCCAACAGATTATCCCACTTATCATGTCTGAATTCGGCAATGCGCTGTTTGACCTCGTTTTGGAGGTTGCGCAGTCGGAATTTGTTATATATTGTACGATATAGATCGTATTGTCTTAGGGACGCGTTCTTTGCTCTGATCAGCTGTCGACTATCACTCGGAAGCGTCAAGTGTCGATTGCTCGATACACGGACCTTACGAGAACATCCTTCGACTGTTGAGGTGAGGTGAGCTGATAGAGCACTAATCGTCTTATTGGCTGGTCGGGAATTGTGTTTAAGTGCTGGGAGGTCGCAGACTCGGGTTTGACCTCGAGCTTACGCCAGTCCACGATGGTTTTGGTCTGAAGGACCTCACCTGCGGGCTAGCCCAGTTTCATCGGGACTGGCCTATGGTCCGAGTTGAATTCTAAAATATTTTGATCGATTTTATCGACAAACGGACGTCTTTGAGTGTCGTTACGTTAAGGACGTCCGGTCGGTGAGTGGTAGCAAATGGGTTCACTACTATACTTTAACGTAGAACTAACAAAGCACTGTGCAGTGCTGTTACAGCTTATTAAAGTCCACTGCTGACCATAGGCCTCCCCCATAGATTACTTCATAGCAAGCGGGTTAGCAACCGCAGTTTTTTATTTTTAGTCGTTATTAGGAAGATGCTGCTGCCCATCTCCTGATTTGTGTCCGTCTGTCACCTCTTACGACACCCACGGGATGATATGGGGTAGTGGATATTCTTACACTGCCACTACACGGATTTGACCTTCCATAATAGAATGTAAAGTCCCATTCACGCTGTGCCCTGCATGTACCTACATGCGTACGTTATACAGCGTGATACGAGCGGCATACCTTTGGAGCAAATGTGCAGCAGTGAATTTGTAAAGGTTGATGATGATGAAATGATGATGACATATTTTCTAGGATTATTCCTAGTCTAGTCATAGATATTTCTTATGTAAGCTCGAACACCACACATTGAAATTAAACTAAATATACGGACGCATGGTCACGGGGTGTCCCGTGCTGTAAAGCATTTGAATCGTCGGGAATTAAAATAAGTAAAAACAGTTAAACCAAACGCAATAAAATCCGTAAAACTAGTTTTATGACTTATATCATCTAACGACTTTCGCAAAGAAGTTTCTTTAATCTGTATTGCATTACAATGCTTCAAGCGAGAGCTCAGTTATCTCAATGCTGCAGTCGACAGAAGTTTGCCGTTCTGGAATGAAAACGCATTTGTTTTAATACTGGAACGAGTTGTATTTGTTTAATGAATTGGAATACTGAAATAATTTTTTAGATTTACTTTATGGATTACAAAAGTATCTTCTCGGGGCTGTTTTTACAGTCATCAGATAAATTATACATTAACTTAATAGTAATCCGACTGTATATCTTTCTTTCTTTTTAAAACGTTACCTCCACACTAGGATTTTTTCCTGTGACGTACATACATAAATTTCACAAGGACAAACATCCGGACCCGGAATAATTATTTGTGTATTGGCCGTACAAATACTTGTTCGGTGCGTGATTCAAACCCGCGGCCATTAGCCCTGCAACGCATTGCTAAGCCACTGCGCCACGGAGCCGTCAGTAAAACAATTTAACTTTTTTTATTCATACAACTGTATTTTTAACCAAGGCAGTAGAAATCCTCTTCCGCCTAGGATTTAGACGGAGATACCACCCACATACTTGTTTCTGCTGCTAAAAAGCAGTGCGTGCACTGCTGTGTTCCGGTTTAAAAGGTACTGAGAGCCAGTGTAACTACAAGCTAAGAGGAATTCCATCTTAGTCAACACAACGCATCTGTTGCCTTCTTTGTTTAGCTGCAGTAGCTAATTACCACCACTGTGGACTGTAAGCTCTTTAATTGTATTTTAACACATGAATTACTTTTACCTAATGATTGAAAAAAAAACACACTTAAGCAAAAAATAAATTTAATCGTACTATAAGATTCGTAGTATTTCTTTTTACTTATTATAAGCTAATGCTTGACTATTCCTCTTCGCTCCTGGCTGCCGTTGAATATAAACGTTTAATTAACTACTCCGTGATTGTTGAATTTTGTTTGATAAATTAATAATCTCCGAAACAAATTAAGTCGCAAAATAGGAGAACATACTTGTGGAGGTGCTGGCAAGATAAACCCGTCGTGTCTGCGAGCCTAGTACACCGAAACGACGCGTGAGTCACATCTATCAATTTTTTAAAACACCAATCATAGAACCCCACTTTGCACCATCTTGAAATAAATACATGCCCATTGTACTAATATTGGCTAAGCATCACACTACGTGACACGCCCTCCAAGATGGCTTTTGTTCATATTAACCTATGCGTACGCGTAATATACTCTATTTTGTAAAGAAAATAAAGCTGCGTTCACAACAATATTAAATAACAAATAAATAAATAATTGTCTACTTGCATAAAATTATGGAATCAGTTTGAATAAATCGTTCTCGAAACAAACCTGACAGCAATAAATAAAGCTGAATCTAATTCCTCCACTAAAAATGTCACAAGCCGCAGCAAAAGAAAGAGACATGAAGAAGATATTAGCATTGAATTTTCCATATTTAAGGAAGAAATGAAAAATCTGATAATTTCTTTGACAAGCAAGCACGGAGAAGAACTGAAAAAAATAGCACCAACACTAGCGGATATCCAGAAATCTAACCAGAATATTGAAAACTCCATTGCGTTCCTCACTGCACAGAATGAAGAATATAAAAGAAAATTGAAAATTAGAGATCCAATCGCAAGAAGACCATAAATATATAACTGTTCTAGAAGATAAAATAGAAGATATGCAGAAAGGGATGAGAAAAGCAAGTTTCGAAGTAAAGAACGTACCAAAGAAAGAAAATGAGACGAAAGAAGATTTAGTAGAAATGGTCACTTGTCTTTCAAAGAGTATAGGTTGTGAAATAAACAGGGCGGAGATAAAAGATATATATAGAGTGCGAGTAAGAAAAGAAGGAGTGAAAATACACCAATTGTGGTGGAAATGACTTCAACTCTAATAAAAAACGACTTCCTCAAAATGAGCAAATCATTCAACATTAAACACAAATCAAAAATTTGTGCAAAACATCTAGGCCTACGAACATCTGAAGATACTCCTGACTTTATATCTGAAAATCTGACTGCCAAAGCTTCGCGCTTATATTTCCTTGGAAGAGACCTGGTTAAGTCCAAATCTTATAAGTTCTGCTGGACTTCCTATGGGAAAGTTTACGTACGAAAGGATGAAAACTCCCGTATTATTCACATTAAGGATGAACGGCAAATACGACAATTATTACAAAAAGAATGACTAGATATAATATATTATATACTACTAAGTTTATTACTAGGATATAAGTATAATAAGTTGATTTCACTATTTGCATGTCTTAAAATTAATCTTAAGTTTACACATTATAAAACACACAAAAAACACTTGAACCCTCGAACAACCCAATATACACACTTCCTTACATTTTACTAATTACTACTCTTACATGTAACTATTTTAATACTTACCCTCAGACTAATTTTTTTATTACAGCTACCTATAAAACTGGCCATGTACCGATAAAATATTTACTATGGCACATTATTATAAAATACATTAGGGAAACCATAAACAAACATCACCAGAAGCTATACAAATTCTGTGATATTAGTTCCATTAGATTTGATGATGGATAGTCCTTTAATTATGTTAAAAGAAATAGACGACACCGAAATTGCAAATTCTGTATCTTGTGATATTGAAGATTTGAATAAATTCATATGTTTGAATAAAAAAGACTTGACAGTTGTTACGCAGAACATCAGAAGTGTTTATAAAAACTTAGACAACTTGCAATTAACACTATCTAGCCTTACCTTTGAAGTAGATCTGCTAATTCTAACAGAATGCAGGCTTGATAACAATAAGCACCTGCCACAAATTGCAAATTACACATCATTTGCCACTATGAAACATCTTAACCAAAATGACGGAGTGACAGTTTACTATAAAAATAACCTTAAACCTAAAATAAAAGAAATAAAATTAGAGCATGCCTCTTGCTTACAAATAGAAATCTTTAATCATATAATATTAGGTATATACAGATCACCCTCACATACAAATACTGAAAAATTTACTGAATCTTTGCAACAACATCTTAACACGATTAAAAACAATCAAAATATAATTATTACTGGAGATATCAACATAAATCTTATTCCAAAACCTAATGAACTAAATAGTGAACAAAAAATAAACTTAACTTTCTAGATGTCCTTTCTACTTTCGGCTTTTACCGGGACATACAATTGCTACCAGAGAAAATAGTTGCCTGGATCATGTTATCCTTAAATTAAATATGAAAAGACACAAGCAAATATAGCGGTAATAAATACATCCATCACCGATCACTACATGGTGTTCTTTAGTTTAACTAAAATTAAAGAAATAAAACTTCTCCGCGAACAAAACATATATCGATTTTGATAAGGCGGTTACTAGCCTTTAATAAAATTTATCTATTTTACTATTATGCGATGATCCTAATAAAATTGTTGAAATATTAATAAACAAAATTACAGAATCTTTAAATGAAAACACTAATACTATCCGTATTCTAAAAATAGACGTACCATTAAACCCTGGATAACTACTGGTATGCTCAGATGCATCAAAAATAGGAATAAAATGCAAAACAACTTAGAAACAACCCTTTGACGAAATTTTGAGAATAACCTATAAAAGATATCACAATTACTGTAACAACTGTAACAACTGTATTAAAAGTTAAAACGTTCATATGAAAGAACATTGTTATTAGAAAAAAACCCTAAAATCTTATGGAATAATATAAAAAAATATTACACATACTAAGGAAAATAAAACTACTAATACTGGATTATTAGACATAGAATCAAGCCCTACTCAATCAGTTAATACAGTCAATAATTTTTTCGCAAATATTGGGTGTAAGCTTGCCGATGACATTCAAAAGAACAGTGCACACGATCACAATAGGCATATTGCAGCACATAATTAATAACCAGCTCTCATCTTTCGCCATCTTAGATACTAATCTAATGAAGTTCTTAGTATACTCATGAACTTAAATCCGTCAGCGCTCCGGGTTGTGATAATATACCACAAAATTTGTGAAATTGGCAAGTTCTTTAATAGTGCTGATAGTTTGTCACTTGGCTAACCTCTGTTTTCAAAGGTGTATTTCCAACCTTCCTTAACGATCTATTATTACACCTGTACACAAGGATGGGAGCAGAGATGATATAAATAATTATAGGCCAATTTCCATTTTACCAGCTTTATCTAAAATCCTAGAAAATTAATTAATAACAGATTAATACGGTATTTAGATAAATATAATATTCTATCGCAAACACAATATGGATTTAGAAGAAAAAATACACAGAACGCTGTTATAGATCTAACTACATATATAGTTGATCACCTAGACCAAAATAAAAATGTCTTACTGTATTTTGGACCTAAAAGGCATTTGACACCGTCTCTGTTCCATGCTTGTTAAGAAGTTGGAAAAGATCGGTATAAGGGAAGCCCAACTAGAATTGATGAGAGATTATTTAGAAACAGAACGCAAAGTACTAGAATAGGCAATTATGTCAGTAATGACCTTCAAATAACCTTTGGGGTGCCGCAAGGCAGTGTACTAGGCCCTACCTTATTTCTCATTTATATTAATGACCTCTGTAAATTAAAACTTGATAATTGTAAGATTTATTCGTATGCGGACGATACTGCTATCATTTTCACGGGTAAATCGTGGGATGAAGTCTACGACACAGCAGAATTTGAGCTAGCCAAAATTGCGAACTGGCTCGAAATAAACTTGCTTACCCTAACACGTCTAAGACAAAATATATATGCTTTTCCATTAACAAACGGTCACAGCCCACAACCCATAATCTCAAAATACACAACTGTGGTTTGCGTAACAATTGCACGTGTCCTACTATAGAAAAGTAGCTTGTACTAGATATTTGGGGGTTATGATAGACCAAACACTTACATGGCATTCACATATAGAAGCAACTAATAACAGATTAAGAAAACTTATTTGAATCTTTAAAACCCTCAGACATGTCGCAACTCATAAACTATTAAATCAAATATGCTGCACTAGCCCAATCGATTGTAACATATTGTGTACCAGTTTGGGGTGGTGCTACAACAAAACTCCACAACTGGAACGTGGTCAACGCTCATTAATAAAGGTCATGTACAATAAATCATATAGATTCCCTACAGAAGAACTTTACTCAGTTAGTGGTTTACTAAGTGTTAGAAAGTTGTACATTTTAAATTTGTTGTTAACAAAACATAAAACAACTTTATACGACTGCAAAAGTAGTAATAGACGAGGAAAAGCTTTTGAATTAACTCTAGTCAAGACTAATTTTGCTAGTCACCAATTTAAAAGACAGGCTGGTTATTTATACAATGTAGTCAACAAAAAACTAAACATTTATTCACTGAACTCTAATGAGTTCAAAAAGACAGTTACAGAATGGCTCCTCAAACTTAAGTATGATGAGGTCGAGGCATTATTAAAAGTTATTAAATAAATTTTACATACGCAGACAAACACACACATGTGTACATATACACACACAAACACACACACACACACACACACAAGCGCGTGCGCGCACCCATAGACTCAAACTCACATAAACTCGCACACTTATATAAAACCCTCATTAACTAAATATATGCTTAGTTTCTTGTATTTCTTTTATTAATTTATTGTGTGTTTATTTAATTCTTGCTATAGAAGAGCGGGGCATCCTGCCACAAGTATATATTTACTTAAAAGGATATCCCACTTACTCCCATACCAATATAATGTATGATCTTTTTAAAGAAATAAACAATTTTTCATTTTCATTTTCATTTTCATTCTACCTGATGGTAAATCATGCTTGCATAGTCTAACCAAAGCCTTTTCACTAATGCTTTAAAGATTGTAATCGGACGGTATGACGAAATACAAAGCAAACCGTTTGGTTTGAATGCGTAGAATATCGGCAACAAAAGGGTAGGGAGACCCACCACTCGTCTGGTTCCCAGGATGGAATCAAATTATGTTATTCTTATACAAACTCATTCGCCTTAAATTTTCATAGCAAACAAGCAAACAGAGTTCGATCTTCATGACTATGGGTCATAAGTTAATGATTATGGGCCACAGAATCCACTTCCCGTCAGATGAACTGAGTGTTTGTTTGTCACCTTATTCTATATAATAAAAACAGTAATTTTATTTGCGTATTTGTCACGCCCTCAGCAGTAAATGTGAAAAAACAAAACTTGAGAAAACGTGATGGACACATTGGGGCACTGTAGTGAAATCTCTGCTTTAAGTTACAATGCTTGATTTTGATTTGGGCTTTTTATAATGTCAGCAACTGTCCCAGTGTGAAGTATTGCCACCTTCGCAAGGACCACCTAAGTTCCTTGCAGCTGCAACTGGATTCAATAAACCGCAAAAGTTCAGGTTCGAGAAACCTTAACCTCCACCAACTGAAGGCGGTAAGTAAATACCAATTTTATACATATCGAAAACACCGCCACCACACTCCTGGGGAGAGAGAGAGAGAGAGAGGGAGAGAGAGGAAGAGAGAGAGACTGCCTCAATGCGTGTTGGCGGACTTCACTTATCTTCTACATATTTTATTTCTTGGACATGCAGGTTTTCTCACGATGTTTTCCTTTTTCAAGGCCAACGTTTTTTTTTTGAAGGGTATGTGCTAAATCAGCTTTTAAAATTAAAATTAACAATTTCATTGGTGCCGGCGAGGATAGGATCTCGGTTTCTCGCGTACTGTGAAATTTACAACGAACGTCTTAGTGTCTGAGCTACCACGGTTCTCTTATTATGTCTCTATATTGGGCAATTTATTAAATTTTAGGCTATTATATAAAAATAAATATAATTTTTCTTTATGGTCGATATTTTTAGCGTAACTGAGATTGAAACTTCTAGTTTTAAAGTCCAATGCAACATTTTAAACCTTTCTATGTCATAGTAAAGAGTTTATAGTGCGACAGTGCCAGATAAATAGAATATTGTGGAATTGTTTTTATTTTTTAAAACTGAAAATATTTACTGTAACTAAGAAATTAATGTTATCTATGCCGTTACCGTTACAGCCTACTAAAGTCCACTTCTAAACATAGGCAACCCCTTAGATTGTCTAATAATAATAATAGTTGCCACGCTTAGCAGGCGGATTGGCAACCGCAGTTTTTTTTTCTTGTTGTTATTAGGAAGATGCTGCTGCCAATCTCCTGGCTCTTTTTCCTCTGTCGTCTATTACGACACCCAGGGGATGATATGGGGTATATTACGTAGTGGATATTCTTACACTGCCACTACAAGATCAAATACATAAACAGATTTAAGTTTTAACACTTTCTTTCGATAACTGTCGGAAAAAGAAAAGGAAAGTTTTGCAAGACGTGAACAATTACTTAGTTTCAGTTTACTCAACTCTGATCTTAATTATTCCTTCTGAGCAGTGTTTAGCTTGTTTCCAAGTTGTTACATAAATTTCGATATCAAATATTGAACGTTCTCATTGTAGGGACTACATAAGTTAACAAGGTACCAAATTAATTGCATCAATTATTCAGAGAATTACGAACTTTATCTAAGAGGGAAAGATATTTTGTTCCGGTATATCTTTTTTTTTTATTTCTTCTTTATTCTTCATGAGTCGTAAAAATTTACTACTGGACATTAGCCTCCAGCGTTGTATAGGAAAATTGCCATAATCGCGTGGCTTGGAATGCGGATAGGTGATCATCGTACCAGACGTTTCTTGACAATGCTCCTCGTCTGGATGTGTGCCTGAGGTAAGAGAGACGGTAATACCGTCCACTACTGAACATAGGTCTCCCCAGTCAACTGCCTCATGGGATGGATATTCACCGTAGTTGCCTAGCTGAGCAGAGGGGTTGACAAAGAAGTAAGGAGGCAAGGAAGATTCTGCTGTCCATCTCCTTTTCCATTTCCCTTTGCCCCCTTTACGACACTCACTGCATGATGTGGGATTCTTTTACACTGCCCATAGTTTCTTTATGAATACGAGGTTGCCACTCGAGAATCTTTCTTTTCCATCAGTTGCAGTTCTTCGAACTATATCTTCGTCATATTGCCACTTCAGCTTACTGATGCTTTGGGCTTTGACAGGTTCTCTTATTCTTCTGTGATATCCTCATTACATATAAATAGAGATAAAGACATGTGTGTATTTAAAGAATAGTAAAATAGAGATAATAAACGGTAAGACGCTACGCCAACTACGCGGATCTTAGCTAATTAGTTTTAACATCTTTTAATAAATAAAATTTTTGGATATCGCGTTTATTTCATTACCCCGACGTTGGTGCTTTACAGCACCCATGGTCACGGGGGGACCAATGGTAAAGCACCCAAACGTCGGGAATCAAAATTAGTAAAATTAAACGCGATAAAACCGTAAAATAGTTTTATTTAATGTGTAGTGTTAGCGTAAATATAAGAAATCATTATCTTTATAAAATTGAATTAATAAAACTAAAACAGCACGCATTGATTGAGCATGAGATATTAAAAACCTAGTGAGAATAATAGATCATATTCATGAAATTATTGCACTATCATCAGTTCGAAGCTATACTTATTAAAAATCTCATGAATCTCGCAAAATTTCAGGATATTCGGACGTCTGGAAGTGGGTTAAAACCGAATTAAAATATCCATTACATTCATACAGACTGTAAGGCATTTCATATTAGTCCTCACAGGTGACAGCTATAGCCCTTCTTTAGATTTGGCTGCAGCTACCATGAATTACAGTAGCCACTTACTATCAGGCGTTATTATTGACCAAATAGCTTGATCTATTAAAAGTGTGTTAAAATACGTTAATGTGACATACAACATCTGTATATCCAGATGGCAAATAATATCTCAACAGAATGTAAATAAAGTCACAATTAAGATTACGACAACTTACTTTCAACGTACGAACGACGCAGGTGCACTGTCAGTCCGTTTCACCGTGAAGTTGTCTGGAGTGTAATTTTTCATATTTACTTTGTATCAAACGGAAATATTATTTTTATATGAAATATTCGCGTGTATAACTAATTTTGTGGATTGAAATAAATTCATGGGGTTGATTTTTGTTGAAAAATTGATGTTTTTTTGTGGTTATGGTATCTGTGAAATGGGTACTTTACCAATTGTTCAACGTATATATATTTATGTGTGGTGGTAGGCTCTTAGATGGAGTGACAAACTGTGTGCAGGAAGTCAATCGATACAGGAGCTTCAATACCAGGTTTTGTAGCAGTATTAGAAGGAGGGCAGTGCGATAAGCGTTGAGCTGCCAATTATAAATTGGGTGTGTCGACTTGGATAAGGGAAAGAGGAATCAACTAACTAACTATGAAATAAATATGTAGAACTGAGGTTGCCTGTGATAGCAGCACATGAGTATCCGTTTCCCATTTGCTCCGTAGGTTTCGTAAGTGACAACTATTCGAAATGCCAAAATCTACAGCTTCCGCTAGATGGCGGTCAACCGTCAACATACGTCAGATATAAATAAATGCCCAAATACTCATGTTGCTCAATTTTAGAAGCGTTAAGTCTAGTGCTGTATCTGTAACTTTAAGTCAAAGTGACTGTGACACCACGAGACTTAACGACATCTTAAAATTGAGTAATATTTGAGTATTTGGTCACAAGACCGGTAACAGGGAGCAGCGTTAAATGCTATGCGCTGGGATTGTGATCCTCAATCCGTCTCCTACAACGGGGTCGACTTATTCTAGCAGTGGAATTTTGTGAATGAAAAGAAGACGGACTGTGCTAATAGTGTCGTAAAAGGCGTCTACAAGATTTTGAAAGAGATATATGGCTTGTAGAATATGCATTAAACATCTTCTTATTCAAAGATAGACATGTGAATCAAAATACCACCCCGAGTACTAAGATGGAATACCTCGTTTTCAGTAAAAGGAATCTGCGGACACTCACCATACGAAACACAGCAGCAATGAGCTGCAATTTTACGCTGAATTCACTTTTTAATTTTTGGCCATTTATATACAATAACATTTATTAATAATTGAATAACGGTATTTAATGTCTAAACCTTAAACAGAAAAGCATAATCTAGTTATTCAATTATTGAAACTTTCCTTCTCTAATGAACGAAGATTTATGAACCGAAAACAAAGTAAGACAACAATAATTCCAATAATTGGTACGAAGTTTAAATTAGTAATAATTTGTTACGAGCAAAACAGTTTATGTACTGTAGCATTATTGTGATTATGATTGCTTTGGTATATATTCATGTCATGCTTTAATTAGTTTTTAACAAAATTTACTAAAGTAAAAAAATATGTAAATTAAATATTGTCTCAAAATATTAAATAAATCGATTTGAAATCACTGCGTTTAAGAAAATCGATTTTTTGTTTGACCTGGAACACAGAAACAGATTAGGCATTAGTATTGAGTAATGAAAGTTACAGAGGAGTAACAATAACTATGTATAGGACAGATAATCTCCGAGAGACGTGTATTTTGTACGTAAGCTATTTTGTAATTAACAAATAAAATCTATTACGGGGAAATAATTTTATTATTTTTAGTTCTTTAAAGTTGCCTTTTCATTGTAATTAAATGTCTCTGTTAACGAAAAATTTAAACAAATATTTTGCTAACCATGACATCAAGCTTGCAGCCACTAATTGCGGAACAACAATATATCAGTCCGACCGCAACCTTCTGTTCAAACTAAGGAAATTAATGTTGCTATTTTCTACTTTCAAAACTTGTTGGGAACTATTCACCAGGATTTAAAATCGTTTGCCGTGTAGTGGCGGCGTAAAGGCGACAAAGGTGGTCAGCAGATGGGTCTATCTGATGACAACAAAATAATTTAAAAACTGCACATGTCACGCAAAACAAAGCGTCTTTATGGCAAAATCCTATGAGGCAGTCTATGGGGACGACCATGTTCAGCAGTGTACTTTTTGTCTATAAAAGTCATCATGTTTGGCTCTTTTGTTGTAATGAATAGTCAGATGAATGAAAGAAACTTTTTAACGTTATTACAGTTTCAATGTATACAAAATAAAGTTATATAACAGATTTCATATTAGTAATATAAGATTGTCGATTAAAAATTACCGCGCATTGTCTATAAGCACGGATTAGTAAGCTGACGCGACAATGGGCTCGCCATGTAGTTCTAAGAACTGACAACCCATGAGAAAGGTTCTCGAGTGGCAGCTTCGATGCGAAGAGTAGGGCGGCCTCCACTAGTGGAGTGACGACCTGGTAAAGAGGAAGGAAGTTGATGGACGTAACACAGACCGAATTTTGTAGCATTCCTTGTGAACTCGTGAAGGGCTGTGATGATGATGACGATCTATGGTCAAAACAAACGTCTTATTAATACTACATACTGTTGCTTCATAGTTCATTTATTCAGCCCAGTGCAATATAGACATCCACCATATTTTTCCTCAAAAGCGGGATATTTTTTATAAAACAGTAATGACAAATGAACTTATAGTCCATCTGATAGTAAGTGTCTACTGCAGTCCATCGACACCTTCGACCAACTTCAAACAAAGAAGGTAAGGCTTTGACGACAGAGTCAGTAACCCAGATGGACTTTTGGCAAAAAGGAGTCCCACTATCTAGAATAGAATAGAATAGAATAATTTTATTCGATATAGATGACATGTAATTCTTATTGAAAGTAATTTTTACTTTACCACTGGTTCGAAAAACCCTCTGTCCTGGGAAGAACCAGCAAGAAACCCAGCGGGACTTTTTAAAAAGTAAATTTTACATTAATGGTTGCAAACTATTTACAAATTTTATTTTTGAAACTGCTTGGAAGCGACCACCTCATTCCAGGATTATTATCAATCATGTATTCATTTATACAATAATAACCCTTTTATACAGTTTCAGCTTAACAAAACATTTAAACTTGGTAGTATAGAGAGCCTGTACACTTTCCGGGACCTTGTTGTAATAGCGTATACATTGACCCAAGAATGAATTACTGACTCTGTGGAGTCGAGAAACTGGTATCACTAGCTTGTGTTTGTCCTAGTGTTTACAAATGTATATCACTTTTTTACTAAAACTACCTTGTTTTTGTGAACATACATTAAATTTTCGTAAATATACTGAGAGGACAAAGTTAATATATTTATTTCTTTAAATTTATCTCTAAGATTCTCTCGGTTTAAGGTTGTTAATAGCTCTAATGGCCTCTTCTGTAAATAGAAATAGTTTCTGAATCAGCCGCATTTCCCCATAGCAAAATCCCATAAGACGTTATGCTATGGAAATAACTGAAATAAACTAATCTAGCTGTCTCGACACTAGTGAGACCTCTAATCTTTTTAGCATAGGCTGCAGAACTTAGTCTGCTTGCTAGTTTGGATATATGGGGGCCCCACTGAAGCTTTGCGTCGAGAGTGATGCCAAGAAAAACAGTGGATTCAACAGGGCTCAGCTCTTCCCTATTTAAAAACACATTGGTTTTCAAATTTTAAACATTCGATGTCGTAAAATTAATACATTTAGTTTTGATTCCGTTTAAGTGTAGATTATTAACGTTAAACCAATGCACTAACTTTGATATAGCATTAATCACTTCCTCACATTATGATTGACGTTTAAGTATACAATGGTTGCCACGCTAGGCGGGCGGGTTGACGACCGCAATATTTTATTATGTTGTGTTGTTACCATGAAGATGCTGTTGCCTATCGAATGTTTCATTTCCCTTGTATGTCGTCTCTTATGACACCGACGAGTTGATATGGGTTAGTGGATGCTCTTACTCCGCCACTTCAAGGCAGTCTCTTGATAGTTACGACTATTGCTATAACTATCTCTATATAAAAAAATCATTTGCTGTCCGTTAGTCTCGCTAAAATTCAGAAACGGCTCTACCGATTTAAATGATTTTTTGTGTGTTTGAATGGGTCCCTAGATGGCTTAGATTCACATTTGGACCCGGTAGGTGGCGCTGTTGTCGAGATTCAGAAATCACCCGTGCGAAACCGGGCGGATCGCTAGTTTGTACACATATAAATAAAATTGAAGTGTCTGTCTGTAATATTGACTGACTACTATTTAGCCTCAGGGGTTATTTGCATGCTATTAATACATAAATAACCACTTTTAGAATTTTTGTCTGTCTGTCTGTCCGTGCTTATCTTCGGAATGGCTGAGCCGATTGTGATGAAACTTACGAACAGTTTGAGAGCAATGCTAGAAACGATCTACTTTATCTGAATGGATTCTATATTTTATCTGAAAAGTTAAAGGTTTTTGACAAACCAAAATTGATAAATAAATGGTCTTTGATTATCTTTAATCTAAATAACGCAATATTATCCTATCCAGTTGAAGCCGGGGAGAGTCGCTAGTATATATAATAATGTTATGTTTGAGAGTCATGATATTTATTTTATAACTCGACATAATGGAAATATAAAGATACAAATATTGTTCTGTTGTTCTGTTTGAGCAACATAAGGTAAGGCAACGCTCATTCCATTCTCTGTTGTTGTAAGTTTACCAGAAAAATGCAAGTCAAAACGCTCGGTTTTTAAAACTTTAATTAATTAACTGTATAATTACCATATGCATTATTCGTAATTGCGAGAGGAAGTTCCAAATTTTGAGTGGTCTCGATCGAGGCACATGTGCTAAACTTCCTTTATCGCTTACTTTTTTTTACTATCAACTTATAACGTCATTACACAATTTATATGATACAAAAGCTTGTCGCGGGATTTAAGTACTCGTATTTAATTAGTTTGACAATTTTAAAAATTAAATTCAATCAGGTCAAGTTATTTAACTATTTGTTTATTTACACAGGTAAATCTCGACAAGCTTTTATATCATATAAATTGTGTAATGACGTTATAAGTTGATAGTAAAGTTTTAAAGGAAAAGTTTATTTTATTCTTTTAAAGCATTTAAATAAAAGCTTGTTTTTAAAAATATTTTATAACTTTTAATTTATTTTTACTTTTTAGTTATAGCTGGACAGGTTTCTCAGTCTATTCATCTCATGGTCGTTTGCCGGTTAATTTCGAACAGTCTAGCTCTTCAATAAGGGGACCTTCTAATGATTTTACCCTACTTAAGGTCATGTATGCTTGACCAGCAGCAAAGAGCTTGAGCCTAAGTATACAACAGCATGGTCGACAGTACTACCCTGCATTTTGTGTACTGTGCAAGCCCAACATTATATAATTGGCAGCATTCTTCGTTCTGCAGTGCCGTGACTATATTTTGCTGGAAATTGCAGTCTTGGTTTGAATGAGATGAACACCGACTGTCTTTACCGAAATCTATACGGACGGATGGTATGTCAGTACCATACAATTGTGTCTCCGAAGGGCCATATGATTTCTGTAATATCTCCATAGCACCATTCATCAGACCTTTGCCACATCTACATTGTAATGCAACATCACCTTGGCCCCAACGAATATTTCTAACTCCTTAGGTAGCCCTCCTGTCTTGTTTATATCGGATGGCATAACATTAATTTAATCTATGTTGTCATTTTTTGAGTAAAATCTACTGGACTATCCCTGTTATTATTTTGTTAATAATTACACCACGAGCTCGAAATGTTCGAGAACAGTTTTGTTGTGATGGTATACTTGTTGGTTAGTGATAAATTTGCAGGGCCTTTTCAATTGCAGATACGCCAGTTGGTTTGTTTAGCAAATTCATTAAAATAGCAAAATGTTCTGATTGAAGTTCACCAGTTCCTAATGCATTCAGGAGGTCTTTACAAGTAGTGCTACCTTGTTGTCTCATATTTTCGGTCAATTCAGTTAACGAGAAAGAACGCCATAGGTGTGTTGCTGGGATAGATTTAGAGGTTGATCAAACACTTGCTTTCTTCTGCACAGGAGGTACCTGCATTAAGTCACCAAATACACATATATGTATACTACAAAGAGTAATTCATTGTTTTGAGTTGTTTAAGTCGGAATCCATCATACAAAGCATTTCATATGGGACCATAGAGATTTCATTGATAAATAAAAAATTATGTGTTGCCACTGTTACCGCATCAAAAGCAAGTAATTTTCAGTAAGAATAGGCATTTGCAATATTCTACCATCCTTTTTATAGGCAATTTTAGTGTGGAATGTGATGTAGATCCACATTAAGCACGCTGCCAATCCTGTAAGCGCACAAACTTTAACAATTTACTTGCCGAACACCGATTTACTTGATTTTTCAACAAGTTAAAGAAGAAGGTCTTTCCAGTCCCAGCGTTACCAGTTATGAACAATCTTAGACGCTCATCGCATTGATTATTTAGCTGTAAAATACTCCTTGTTATGAATAAAAATGCATCCTTTTGTCCAACATTCATTGCTCTGCTAGCATTAAGGAATTCGTCATCGGTCATGTGTTGTTCTAGCATCGCCAACTCTTTTCAAAGTTTTCCTGTTCAGCTTCTTGATTCAAGAATTCAAAAGAATGAATTTGGTTAAAGCATTCTCCAGCTGTCTGTCACGCCTCTAAATATCTCCAAACGTGCGTTAGTTGCGCGGAGATCAGATTCTCTTGCCAGAAAAGCTTATTTTACTGTATCATAGTCAACGATTGATTCGTTCCTGTTGTTCCATACGGAAAATACTGAAGAAGTAAGCTATAGTAATAGTTTTTGATCACTGGCACAAAAATATGGCACTAATACGACGGCAGGAACATTACTGATTACCATTTTACTATTATCTGTAAGTGTAATTAGTCGCTGACTGGTTTGCCTTTCTGTTTCATATATATCAACACATTCTTCGAGTTCTTAGTTTGATTTTTCATAATGAGGTTCAAAGAGCATTGCAAATTCCAGAACGCACATATTATCAAAATCGTAGTTGGGATGCTCTGTAGGCCATTTTTCGTAACGTTCAGTTATGTTACTGCAGTATCCGGTAGCTGTCCCATTTGAATGAATCAAATTTAAGGACCCTGTACATCTGTTCTGGCTTTCTTGTATTTACGATGGTTTTTCTCAAACCATCCATGAAATTTTAATGACAGAGCCTATAAGCACATTCACACGCAGACTTGCCTTTCCTTTAATATCCGCATACATAATTTAAACAATTTACGCGATATATCTGTTTCTTCACGTTGTATCTCGCTAACTACCATGAAAATTGAGTAGGCTCAGATTTAGAAACATATTTGGCTATATAAAATGATATCGCTTCATTTGTTCCGCATGACTGAATATCCATATTAGCATTCCAGACTTTACAACTAAATCAGTTTCCTCGGCATATTCTATTCTATAAGAGAAGTGGCGTATTTTTAAATAGCTTGTCTCATCAATAGAGAGGTACAAATGGGTTATCTATTGATAACCCACTTGTACCTCCTATTTTGCATTTATTGCGTCACCCTCAGTATATTTATACTAAGTATGTTGTTAGTCTATGAATGTGGTGATAATATTGCTGCTCTTGTAATGTTCGCCAAGACCACAGCAGCATTGGCCTGCATGGTTTGTATTGAAAACTTGATTGTTCCCTTGATACCAAGAACTCGTAAAATATGTATTGAATTATCGATCATTGTATAAACATCATTAGCGTTGGTTGCTTTTCACAGCTGATTCAGTAGTACTCTAATAATTGATTATTATTATGAGCATATAAATCATTAATAGCTTGGGTTACTGAATAAGATCTTCTTGCAATATTTGCATCATTATCTATTATTACGTCATGATATAGGGATTGTTATTTATGAACCACCTCAATGCTTCATATAAACGTGGACGTACCATGCCTATACTGTCAGTAGATCTAGGTAAAATGTTAGGCAGATTTTCAGTAAATTCAAATATGTCTTGTGTAAAAAGTACAGCTTGCCTTCTAAGCCCATATGGTCCAAATAGACCATCATATTTAGCGATTCTTAGAAATGGTATAATTCTTGATAATAAGCGTTGTTTGGGTTGTGTCAATTGCTTTATTACATCAGGCACTTCACCAGGATCTAAATTATTCCAGTAAGCTTTGGCTGGGCCTGAAGTTTTTTTTTTGCTTATAAGATGTTTCTTGCAACGATGACACAGCAATATGGTTCCTTTACTTGTTAATTCTGCAGATAGGTACTTAAATATATTTTTGATTTGTGACTTTATTTGGATAACACCTTTAAGTACAAATCTCACACATCTTGTCACATAATATATTTATGGTTTTGTTAAGAGTTTCTATTTGCGACTTTTCTCCTGTTCGTACTTGAGATTTATGCTCGTAAATTGCTCATACGAACCTCTCGCTGTTCAGGAGTTTCGTCTGCTCTAACTTGTGAGTCATACTCGTAAAGTGCTCAAACGAACTTCTCGTTGTTCAACTAATTCGATTCTCGTATTTCAGATATGTGTTGACGAATTTTTGCAATTCGTGCGTCGTGTTCTTACTGTGATTCCGTTGTTTTAACCGTTACATGCGTTGCTTAGCCTTATCAAGTTTCAACTGTCGTAGAGTGTGTGTTTTGCTGTTGTCCTGATCACGCCTTTTGCTGAGTCATTGGCGTTTCGCGTCATCGCCTTCGGTGGCAAGTTTTTCTTGCCGTTTAATTTCTTTTCTCTAGCCTTCTCTTCCTTTGTGTTGCTGTTTCTGTTTTCCCATTTTGTTCCCACGAGTACCGAAGAAATATTAGTCAAACCTCCCAGAGCTTCGTTTGGAAGGGTAAGAGCTAATATACAACAGGGTTCGCCCGGTGTCTTGAGGCGGTACGTTCACGACATCATGTTACACCCTGATGCCACTCAGTCCTCGGCACGGCCTCATCTTGACTTGGGTGTTTGGAGGAATGCGCCACTTAAAAGCTTGAAGCTTACTTGTGCCCTACGAAACACAGTTCCGGGTTTGATTTTGGACTTATCCTTCTCCTAGATGGTTGCAAATCAATGCTGCTGACGCCTATCTCGCCAAATAACACTAGTCAAAGGTAACCAAGCTATGCTATAGACTCGAACAATTCGACCTCAATATCATAATCGAGGACCCAAAACCTCAGTACATCAAAATTTCAGACGGATTGGAGTAACGGAATTTATGACATTTATGGCATCTTTTTAACTCGCATTCGTATTCTCAGTAAGTCCTTTCATTTGATACCCATATTGTAGGAGTGCATTAAAATAACTAGTCCGCCATATTGGGTGTTCCGCCATGTTAGATTTAGAAAATTTTACACAGCTAACCATGCATTGTCATCCAAACTAAATGTGTATACAAAATTTCAGCTCAATCGGTTGAAGATATCTGCTTCAAAATTGAGTTGCAAGATTCCACCGAACAAACCAAGTAACATTGCAAGTTAAATTAAGCTTGTAAAAAAGCGCTCTAAGAGCCTAAACAAAATACTAATGACTTGGATTCAAATTTAATTCCAAATAAATTACCATTTCTCTACCAAATGACAAAAGGGTTATTGTATGATGAAACAAAAACCCTTTTTTTAACTTGTTAAAAATTTATGAAAATAAAACACTGTACTATTAGAGAGCTATCAAAATTGATAGGAACTCTGACACCCGCCATAATATGGATGGTTATATACTAAAATTCTAGAACGGCAAAAATATCTAAACTCAATATAAAATAATGGTAACAACGATGCTAAAATAACTTTCCATCCATGATTAAAGAATACCTTAGCTGTTGGTTATTAAAAATAAGTAATGCATGTAAACTAAGGGGTGCTAGAGTCTCTGGTGGAGGTTCGGTTGCCACCACGACGACTCGACTTATAACGCACGCACCCTGAGGACTGACGAGAAGATCCTGGAGCTGGAAGAAGAGACAGACAAGTTGCGCTGCAATATTATAGGATTATCCGAGGTCCGAGAGGGGAGGACACGGTAACCTTGAATCCGGCAACTTGTTCTATCACCGGAGGGCGACCATCTGTCCCAAGGAGGTGTCGGATTTATCGTCCACAAGTCTCTCGTTAACAACGTTGTAAAGATTGGGAGTGTGTCGACGAGGTTGCGTACCTTATACTCAGAATCACCAACCGGTATTCGCTGAAGGTCATACAGGTTTACGCACAATCTCGGCACACCCCGATGTGGATGTGGAGGAAATTTATGAGGAAATCTCTAGAGCCATGCAATCCTCCAAACCCACTATACGGTGTTAATGGGAGACTTCAACGCAAAACTAGGCACAAGAGAAACGGTGAGCTGAAAGTAGGAAATTCGGAATAGGGCAACGGAACCCAAGGGCCAGCAGCTGGCTGACTTCATGGAGAAAGAGGATCTCTTTATGATGAACTCTTTCTACCAGAAGCGGCCCCACAGGAAGTGGACTTGGTCGAGCCCCGACGGTTAGACAAATGAGATTGACTTCATTATGACGACCAGACGACAACTGTTCAGTGATGTCTCAGTGATCGCGAGGATGAAAACCGGCAGCGATCACCGAATGGTTAGAGGCACACTGAACCTAAACGTTAAGTTGGTGAGGTCTCGTCTAATGAAGTCAACGCCCGTCCCCTCGTGCTCCAGTCCAAAGTCCCGAAACCTTTCAGCTCGAGTAACAAAACCGTTTTCAGTGCCTAGAAAACTGCAATGAAGTGGACGATATAAATGATAACCTCGTGGAAACTGTCCATGCGGTCGGAGCTAAGTTCTGCAAGACCCGCCGTAGAAGAACACAAAAACTCTCCGATCACACTCTTGATGAAGCTGCAGTCTTCAACAGATTTGACAGCATACAGGCAACTGAACAGACAGATCTCCAAATGCATGCGGCGGGATTTACGCAACTTCAATACAGCTTGTATTGAAGAAGCGATCGAGCGGAACCAAGGCTCCAAAGTCTTTGCCAGAGATCTGTCTGCCAGAAATAGCCAACTGTCAAAGCTGAAGACCGAGTGGCAGCATCGTTTCCGGGACACCTGAGATTTTAGTGAGATTGAGAGGTTCAATGGGCAGCTGCACACGTCATCGTTGGAGCCACACGCAAGTGTGAGTAACGATCCAAGAGCGAGTCTTATCCGACACTATTCCGAAGATATCCGGACGTCAGTCTGAGCGAGATTAGAATGGCTCCAGCACCTTAAAACGGCAAGGCCCTAGGTGAGGGTGGAATTACAGCGGAGCTTCTGAAAGCGGGTGGAAAACCGGTACTTGAAGTTGGGTATGGCAGAAGAAACATGAAAGCAGAATAAATGCAGTTGAGATGAGAGCGTTAAGAAGTATGATAGGAGTTAAATTGAGTGACAGGATAAGAAATAGTTAGATAAGGAAACGTTGTGGTTTGAAAGAAGATGTAGTGACAAAAATTGAGAAAGGTATGCTGAGATGGTTTGGCCATGTCGAGAGAATGAATGAAGAACGATTGACGAAAAAAGTGTATAAGGTGGGTGTGAATGAAAGTGTTGGAAGGGGTAGACCTAGGAGGACGTTTCTCGACCAAATCAGGGACGTCTTGAAAAAAGGCCAGGTCAAGAGTACCCTAAACCGAAGAGCATGTATGAAGGGAATAATGAAAGTGGACGAAGCGAAACAAGTATGTAAGGATCGTAGCAAGTGGAAAGAAGTAGTCTCTGCCTACCCCTACGGGAAAGAGGCGTGATTATATGTATGTATGTATGTTTACGCTGGTATTCTGTGAGAGCGTGGTCCTTCCCCGGTCGAGCCGACCCATTCGTGCTACAACCATAATACAGCCGCAGTATGGCTCTACTACGTACAAGTTAATTATCAACTTATAAGACATGATGCAAATGCTATATGCGTTTTAAATTCCTCGTCTTTTCCCTCACGCAGACTAAACCCTTGTTTCTAAATAAAGATTATTCTTATCATTTGTTTTTGCGTAAATTTATTTTGACTACTCTATTTTAAGCTTAATACTTAGCTCTGTAATATTTTTTTTGCCTTATCCTTTAAGCAACTTAATACGTCTATTGATTACTGTGAGCACATAGTCGCATCACTCGAAGCGTTAAGGATCGACGTCTTCTCAATTAATCGATGATCCGTCTTACAACAGCATTAAACTCGTGTTTTGTTGGATTATGCCAGTAAATCACATTCTAGTACAGTGCATTACATTGGTTCAAGCAAGTTTTAATATTGGAAAACACAATTTTTACTAGTACAATAAAACACATTAATACATAAATTTTCACGTCATTTTCCCAAAGAGGGATATGCTCGACGGTTAAAAGTACTCTTAATTTGGCCCATCTTCAATATATCACCAGTTTGGTCGATAAACTTCCGTCTATGATGTCCCTTGCTGACTCTGCCACTCACTTCTACAACTTAAATTTGTTTTGTCACTCTTTACTTATTCATTCTTTCTACGTGTCCAAACCACCTTTTTGCAAACCGAACTTTCTTCTATCGCATAATTTCTCACCCTGTCGATCATAGTCACAACTAACATAATTCATAATAACCGCATATTTTTTTGTTTAAAAACGACCCTAATTTCACTACTATGTATAGTAGTGAAATTAGGGTCGTTTTTAAACAAAAATCTAGTTTCTGATGTTGTTAATGCTGTTAGCCTTTTTGGCTTTTACAGCTTCATCGGTCTCAGGGCTCGCGGCCTGTGAGGCTGCATCCCATTCGATGTCCTAACAGTGTTTGTGGCACTAGGTGATTGTGTAGTGTTTGTGTGTTACTAGCCTAGGACAATGAGGTCGGCGGAATCTAGCGGAATTGAGTCGGAGTTTTGCTGGTACCACTGAGCTTGGGTGGCTATGCGAATGAATCTATTTTGGACGACTTGGATGTCGTACAAATTTCGCGACAAGCCGCGTGCGCGAAATCTGCACTTGTGTAGGACATGATAGGTCTTACGCAGCTTTGTCAAGGTGGAGCTTGGGTCTTAGGGACAGTTTGCTCTTGCTATTAACTAGTGGCTGTAGACGACTAGTAACACGCTTAGGCTCGACCTTCGACCTCTGCAAGGTGAGCGGGATCTATAGGTTTGCTAGAGGCAGTACATTGGCTCTATAGACTGTCCGCGAGGCATTTGGCCTTTTCAGAGTCGTCAAAGGCGAGATAGAGGTTTTCTGGTCTAATGAGAGGCGGCATGAGTGAGGGCTGTTCTGCTTTCAGAGCTCGGGTCAACTGCCAGAAGGCAGTTTGAGATGGCGCGATATCCTCCAACAGATTATATCCCACTTATCATGTCTGAATTCGGTAATGCGCTGTTTGACCTCGTTTTGGAGGTTGCGCAGTCGGAATTTGTTATCTATTGTACGATATTGATCTTATTGTCTTAGGGACGCGTTCTTTGCTCTGATCAGCTGTCAACTATCACTCGGAAGCGTCAAGTGTCGATTGCTCGATACACGGACCTTACGAGAACATTCTTCGACCGTTGAGGTGAGGTGGGCCGATAGAGCGCTAATCACCTTATTGGCTTCCTCTGGCGAGTCTATTTTATCGGAAATTGTGTCTAAGTGCTGGGAAGTCGCAGACTCGGGTTTGACCTCGAGCTTACTTCAAACACAGTGGTTTTGCTCCGAAGGACCTGCGGGCTGGCCCAGCTTCATCGGGACTGGCCTATGGTCCGAGTTGAATTCTAAAATAATTTCGATCGATTATATCGACAAACGGACGTCTTTGAGTGTCGCTACGTTAAGGACGTCCGGTCGGTGAATGGTAGCGAAAGGGTTCACTACCATACACTAACGTAGAGACTAACACAGCACTGTGCAGTGCCGTTACAGCTTATTAAAGTTAACTGCTGACCACAGGCCTCCCCCATAGATTACTTCATAGCAAGCGGGTTGGCAACCGCAGTTTTTTATTTTTAGTCGTTATTAGGAAGATGCTGCTGTCCATCTCCTGATTTGTGTCCCTCTGTCGTCTCTTACGACACCCACGGGATGATATGGGGTAGTGGATATTCTTACACTGCCACTACACGGATCTGACCTTCCATAATAGAATGTAAAGCCCCATTCACGCTGTGCCCTGCATGAACTTACATGCGTACGGTACACAGTGTGGTACGAGTGGCATACCTTTGGGGCAAATGTGCAGCAGTGAATTTGTAAAGGATTAAAATGATGATGACATATTTTCCAGGATTATTCCTAGTCTATTCATAGATATTTCTTATGTAACCTCGAACACTACACATTGAAATTAAACTAAATATACGGACGCATGGTCACGGGGTGTTCCGTGCTGTAAAGTATTTGAATCGTCGGGAATTAAAATAAGTAAAAACAGTTAAACCAAACGCAATAAAATCCGTAAAACTAGTTTTATGACTTATATCATCTAACGACTTTCGCAAAGAAGTTTCTTTAATCTGTATTGCATTACAATGCTTCAAGCGAGAGCTCAGTTATCTCAATGCTGCAGTCGACAGAAGTTTGCCGTTCTGGAATGAAAACGCATTTGTTTTAATACTGGAACGAGTTGTATTTGTTTAATGAATTGGAATACTGAAATAATTTTTTAGATTTACTTTATGGATTACAAAAGTATCTTCTCGGGGCTGTTTTTACAGTCATCAGATAAATTATACATTAACTTAATTGTAATCCGACTGTATATCTTTCTTTCTTTTTAAAACGTTACCTCCACACTAGGATTTTTTCCTGTGACGTGGGGGCACTTTACAAACATAAATTTCACAAGGACAAACATCCGGACCCGGAATAATTATTTGCGTATTGGCCGTACAAATACTTGTTCTGTGCGTGATTCGAACCCGCGGCCATTAGCCCTGCAACGCATTGCTAAGCCTCTGCGCCACGGAGGAATTGTATTTTAACATATGAATTACTTTTACCTAATGATTGAAAAAAAAACACACTTAAGCAAAAAATAAATTTAATCGTTACTATAAGGTTCGTAGTATTTCTTTTTACTTATTATAAGCTAATGCTTGACTATTCTACCTGATGGTAAATCACGCTTGCTTGGCCTAACCAAAGGCTGTTCACTAATGTTTTAAAGATTGTAATCGGACGGTATTACGAAATACAAAGCAAACCGTTTGGTTTGAATGCGTAGAATATCGGCAACAAAAGGGTAGGGAGACCCACCACTCGTCTGGTTCCCAGGATGGAATCAAATTATGTTATTCCTGTACAAACTCACTCGCTTTAAATTTTCATAGCAAACAAGCAAACAGAGTTCGATCTTCATGACTATGTGTCATAAGTTAATGATTATGGGCCACAGAATCCACTTACCGTCACATGAACTGAGTGTTTGTTTGTCACCTAATTCTATATTAAAAAAAACAGTAATTTTATTTGCGGATTTGTCACGCCCTCAGCGGTAAATGTGAAAAAACAAAACTTGAGAAAACGTGATGAACACATTGGGGCACTCTAGAGAAATCTCTGCTTTAAGTTACAATGCTTGATTTTGATTTGGCCTTTTATAATGTCAGCAACTGTCCCAGTGTGAAGTATTACCACCTTCGCAAGGATCACCTAAGTTCCTTGCAGCTGCAACTGGATTCAATAAACCGCCCAAAGTTCAGGTTCGAGGAAACCTTAACCTCCACCAACTGAAGGCGGTCGGTAAATACCAATTATACATATCGAAAACACCGCCACCACACTCCTGGAGAGAGAGAGAGAGAGAGAGGGAGAGAGAGGAAGAGAGAGAGACTGCTTCAATGCGTGTTAGCGGACTTCAATTATCTTTTACATATTTTATTTCTTGGATATGCAGGTTTTCTCACGATGTTTTCCTTTTTCTCGCCGAAGGGCACGTGCTAAATCAGCCCATAAAATTGATATTAACAATTTCATTGGTGCCGGCGAGCTGCGAACGTCTTAGTGTCTGAGTTACCACGGCTCTCTTATTATCTCTCTACATTGGGTAATTTATTAAATTTTAGGCTATTATATAAAAATAAATATATTTTTTTTTATATAATATGGTCGATATTGCTTGGCGCTACTGAGCTTGAAACTTCTAGTTTTAAAGTCCAATGCAACATTTTCAATCTTTCTATGTCACAGTAAAGAGTTTATAGTGCGACAGTTGCCAGATAAATAGAATATTGTGGAATTGTTTTTATTTTTTAAAACTGAAAATATTTACTGTAACTAAGAAATTAATGTTATCTATGCCGTTACCGTTACAGCCTACTAAAGTCCACTGCTAAACATAGGCAACCCCAGATTATCTAATAATAATAATAGTTGCCACGCTTAGCAGGCGGATTAACAACCGCAGTTTTTTTCTTGTTGTTATTAGGAAGATGCTGCTGCCAATCTCCTGGCTCTTTTCCTGTGTTGCCTATTACGACACCCAGGGATGATATAGGGTATATTATGTAGTGGATATTCTTACATTGCCACTACAAGATCAAATACATAAACAGATTTAATTTTAACACTTTCTTTCGATAACTGTCGGAAAAGAAAAGAAAAGTTTTGCAAGGCATGAACAATTATTTAGTATCAGTTTACTCAACTCTGATCTTAATTATTCCTTCTGAGCAGTGTTTAGCTTGTTTCCAAGTTGTTACATAAATTTCGATATCAAATATTTAACGTCCTCATTGTAGGGACTACATAAGTTAACAAGGTACCAAATTAATTGCATCAATTATTCAGAGAATTACGAACTTTATCTAAGAGGGAAAGATATTTTGTTCCGGTATATCTTTTCTTTTTATTTCTTCTTTATTCTTCATGAGTCGTAAAAATTTACTACTGGACATTAGCCTCCAGCGTTGTATAGGAAAATTGCCATAATCGCGTGGCTTGGAATGCGGATAGGTGATCATCGTACCAGACGTTTCTTGACAATGCTCCTCGTCTGGATGTGTGCCTGAGGTAAGAGAGACGGTAATACCGTCCACTACTGAACATAGGTCTCCCCAGTCAACTGCCTCATGGGATGGATATTCACCGTAGTTGCCTAGCTGAGCAGAGGGGTTGACAAAGAAGTAAGGAGGCAAGGAAGATTCTGCTGTCCATCTCCTTTTCCATTTCCCTTTGCCCCCTTTACGACACTCACTGCATGATGTGGGATTCTTTTACACTGCCCATAGTTTCTTTATGAGTACGAGGTTACCACCCGAGAACCTTTCTTCTCCATCAGTTGCAGTTTATCGAACTATGTCACCGCCATATTGCCACTCTAGCTTACTGATCCATTGTGGTTTGACAGGTTCTCTTATTCTTCTGCGGATATCCTCATACATATAAATAGAGATAAAAGACACGTGTGTATTTAAAGAATAATTAAATAGAGATAATTAATAGAATCGGGCGTTACATTGCAAAAGTCCATTATTTCAAAAATGTTTAAAATTAATCAGCTAAGATCCACGTGATAAAATAAAATGATGTGTCTTACCTAGTTTGAAGAGCACCTACCACCCTTCCTTAATTGCGTGCACTATAATCGTAACCAGTCACCACTAATCCCATTATAGTGTGCGGGAGGTGCTTTCCAAACTAGGTAAGACGCTACGGTCATTACGCGGATCTTAGCTAATTAGTTTTTAACATCTTTAATAAAATTGAATTAATAAAACCAAAACAGCACGCATTGATTGAGCATTCCTAGTGAGAATAATAAATCATAATCTTGAAATTATTGGTACTATCATCGGTTCTAAGCTATACTTATGAAAAATTTTTTACGTGGTAGAGCCATGCTGCAGCTATATTGTGGTTGCAGCACGAATGGGTCGGCTCGTCCGGGGTGGGACCACGCTCTCACAGAATACCAGCGTAAAATAGCAGCTTAATGCTGCTGTGTTTCGTATGGTGAGTGTAGAGAACCGGAGACCCTTTTTACTGGAAACGAGGCATTCCATCTCAGTCCTCAGGGGTGACAACGCATCTGCATTTTGATTCTTAATTGAGAATAAATGTAGATGTCTATGGGCCACAGCATCCGCTTACCATCAGGTGGACTGTGTGATCGTTGGTCACCCTCATTCTATAAAAAAAACTCATGAATCTCGCAAAATTTCAGAATATTTGGACGTGTGGAAGTGGGTCAAAACCGAATTAAAATATCCATTACATTCATGCAGACTGTAAGGCATTTCATATTAGTCCTCATATGTGACAGCTATAGCCCTTCTTTGAACTTGGCTGCAGCTGCCATGAATTGCAGTAGCTACTTACCATCAGGTGGGCTGTTAGTTTGTTTGTTTGCCACTTCATTTTATAAAGAAATGCAGAAACCTTGACCAAATAGCTTGATCTATAAAAGCGTGTTAAAATACGTTAATGCGACATACAACGTCTGTATATCCAGATAGCAAATAATATCTCAACAGAATGTAAATAAAGTCAGAATTTCAAGATTACGACAGCTTACTTTCAAAGCGTACGAACGACGCAGGTGCACTGTCAGTCCGTTTCACCGTGAAGTTGTCTGGAGTGTAATTTTCATATTTACTTTATATCAAAATATTATTTGTATATGAAATATTCGCGTGTATAACTAATTTTGTGGATAGAAATAAATTCATCGGTTGATTTTGTTGAAAAATTGATGTTTTTGTGGTGATGGTATCTGTGAAATGGGTACTTTTACCAATTGTTCAACGTATATATATTTATGTGTGATGGTAACCTCGTAGATGGAGTGACAAACTGTGTGCAGGAAGTCAATGGATACAGGAGCCTCAATACCAGGTTTTGTAGCAGTATTAGAAGGAGGGCAGTGCGGCAAGCGTTGAGCTGCCAATTATAAATTAGGTGTTTCGACTTGGGTGAACTATGAAATAAATATGTAGAACTGAGGTTGCCTGTGGTAGCAGCATGAGTATCCGTTTCCCATTTGCTCCGTGGGTTTCGTAACTGACAACTATTCGAAATGCCAAACATCTTACAGCTTCCGCTAGATGGCGGTCTAACCGTCAACATACGTCAGATATAAAATACCAATGCCTCTCTCCATAACTTTAAGTCAAAGTGACTGTGACACCACGAGACTTAACGACATCTTAAAATTGAGTAATATTTGAGTATTTGGTCACAAGACCGGTAACGGTAGATATGTGAATCAAAATACCACCCTGAGTACTAAGATGGAATACGTCGTTTTCAGTAAAAGGAATCTGCGGACACTCACCATACGAAACACAGCAGCAATGAGCTGCAATTTTACGCTGAATTCACTCTTTTTAATTTTTGGCCATTTATATACAATAACATTTATTAATAATTGAATATCGGTATTTAATGTCTAAACCTTAAACAGAAAAGCATAATCTAGTAATTCAATTATTGAAACTTTCCTTCTCTAATGAACGAAGATTTATGAACCGAAAACAAAGTAAGACAACAATAACTCCATTAATTGGTACGAAGTTTAAATTAGTAATAATTTGTTACGAGCAAAACAGTTTATGTACTCGTTGCATTATTGTGTGTTTAAGATTATGATTGCTTTGGTATATATTCATGTCATGCTTTAATTAGTTTTAAACAAAATTTACTAAAGTAAAAAAATATGTAAATTAAATATTGTCTCAAAATATTAAATAAATCGATTTGAAATCACTGCGTTTAAGAAAATCGATCTATTAGTTTGACCTGGAACACAGAAACAGATTAGGCATTAGCATTGGAGTAATGAAAGTTACAGAGGAGTAACAATAACTATGTATAGGACAGATAATCTCCGAGAGACGTGTGTTAAGCTATTTTGTAATTAACAAATAAAATCTATTACGGGAAATAATTTTATTCTTTTAGTTCTTTAAAGTTGCCTTTTCATTGTAATTAAATGTCTCTGTTAACGAAAAATTTAAACAAATATTTTGCTAACCATGACATCAAGCTTGCAGCCACTAATTGCGGAACAACAATATATCAGTCCGACCGCAACTTTCTGTTCAAATTAAGGAAATTAATGTTGCTATTTTCTACTTTCAAAACTTGTTAGGAACTATTCGCCAGGATTTAGAATCGTTTGCCGTGTAGTGGCGGCGTAAGATAATCCACTACCTCATGTCATCCTATTTGTTTCGTAAAAGGCGACAAAGGTGGTCAGCAGATGGGTCTATCTGATGACAACTTAAAATAATTTAAAAAACTGCACATGTCACGCAAAACAAAGCGTCTTTATGGCAAAATCCTATGAGGCAGTCTGGGGACGACCATGTTCAGCAGTGTACTTTTGTCTATAAAAGTCATCATGTTTGGCTCTTTTGTTGTAATGAATAGTCAGATGAATGAAAGAAACAAACTTTTAACATTATTACAGTTTCAATGTATACAAAATAAAGTTATATAACAGATTTCATATTAGTAATATAAGATTGTCGATTACAAAATTACCGCGCATTGTCCATAAGCACGGATTAGTAAGCTGACGCGACAATGGGCTCGCCATGTAGTTCTAAGAACTGACAACCCATGAGAAAGGTTCTCAGTGGCAGCTTCGATATGCGAAGAGTAGGGCGGCCTCCCACTAGATGGAGTAACGACCTGGTAAAAGAGGAAGGAAGTCGATGGAGGTAACACGGACCGAATTTTGTGGCATTCCTTGTGGGAGGCCTATGTTCTTCAGTGGGCTCGTGAAGGGCTGTGATAATGATGACGATCTTTGGTCAAAACAAACGTCTTATTAATACTAACTAAATACCACCATATTTTTCCTCAAAAGCGGGATATTTTTTATAAAACAGAAATGACAAATGAACTTACAGTCCATCTGATGGTAAGTGTCTACTGCAGTCCATCGACACCTTCAACCAACTTCAAACAAAGATGGTAAGACCTTTAACGACAGAGTCAGTAACCCAGATGGACTTTTGGCAAAAAAGGAGTCCCACTATCTAGAATAGAATAGAATAGAATAATTTTATTCGATATAGATCACATGTGTAATTCTTATTGAAAGTATATTTTTACTTTACCACTGGTTTGAAAAAAAAACCTCTGTCCTGGGAAGAACCAGCAAGAAACCCAGCGGGACTTTTTTTTTAAAGTAAATTTTACATTAATGGTTGTAAAAATACGTTAAATTCGGTATTCGCTGAAGATCATACAGGTTTACGCACAATCTCGGCACACCCCGATGTGGATGTGGAGGAAATGTATGAGGATATCTCTAGAGCCATGCATTCTCCAAAACCCACTATACGGTGTTAATGGGTGACTTCAACGCAAAACTAGGCACAAGAGAACGGTGAGCTGAAAGTAGGAAATTCGGAATAGGGCAACGGAACCCAAGGGCCAGCAGCTGGCTGACTTCATGGAGAAAGAGGATCTCTTTATGATGAACTCTTTCTAGCAGAAGCGGCCCTACAGGAAGTGGACCTGGTCGAGCCCCGACGGTTCGACAAAAATGAGATTGACGACCACTATGACGACCAGACGACAACTGTTCAGTGATGTCTCAGTGATCGCGAAGGTGAAAACCGGCAGCGTTCACCGAATGGTTAGAGGCACACTGAACCTAAACGTTAAGTTGGAGAGGTCTCGTCTAATGAAGTCAATGTTCCGTCCCCTCGTGCTCTAGTCCAAAGTCCCGAAACCTTTCAGCTCCAGTAACAAAACCGTTTTAGTGCCTAGAAGACTGCAATGAAGTGGACGATATAAATGATAAGCTCGTGGAAACTGTCCATGCGGTCGCAGCTAAGTTCTGCAAGACCCGCCGCGCAAAACTATCCGATCACACTCTTAATCTCATGGCTGTTAGACGGGAAATGAAGCTGCAGTCTTCAACAGATTTGACAGCATACAGGCAACTGAACAGACAGATCTCCAAATGCATGCGGCGGGACTTACGCAACTTCAATACAGCTTGTATTGAAGAAGTCTTGTTCTTCAAGAAAGGCGACAACGCTCTCTTGAAGAACTACAGACCGATTTCCTCTGAGCCGCGTCTACGTGCTGTTTTCGAGAGTCATTACGAATCGTCTCGCACGCAGATTCGTCGACTTCCAGCCTCCCGAACAAGCCGGTTTTCGAAAAGTCTTTAGTACCATAGACCACATACACCCTTCGGCAAATTGTGCGGAAGACCGAAGAGTACAATCTGCCACTTTGCCTTGCGTATGTGGACTATGAGAAAGCCTTTGATTCCGTCGAAATTTGGGCGGTGCTACAGTCCCTTCAGCGGTGCCAAGTTGACTGTCGCTATATCGAAGTGCTGAAGTGTTTGTACAGTAGGCTACGATGGCTATCCGAGTTTAGAATCAGAGTACGAAACCTATCCAACTGCAGAGAGGTGTAAGACAGGATGACATTATATCCCCGAAACTCTTCACCGCTGAATTGGAAGACGTTTTCAAGCTACTGGACTGGAAAGGATACGGTATTAACATCCATGGCGAATATATCACTCACCTTCGATTTGCCGACGATATAATCCTTATGGCAGAATCGCTGGAGGACCTTAGCACTATGCTCAATGACCTCAATAGTGTCTCCAAAGGATAGGTCTTAAGATGAACATGGACAAAACAAAGATTATGTTTAATGTCCATGTCACACCTATGCCGGTAGTTGTTGGAGCACTAAGCTCGAAGATGTTGACGAGTATGTTTACCTGGGACAAATAGTCCGACTGTAAGTCGAACTTCGACCGAGAGGTCAATCGACGGATTCAACTCGGTTGGGCAGCGTTCGGGAAATTACGGCACATCTTCTCGTCAGGTATACCTCATAACTTGAAAACGAGACTGTACAACCAGTGTGTTACCAGTGATAACCTATGGAACTGAGACGTGGTCTCTTCACTGCTGGCCGCATGAGGAAGTTCAAGGTCGCTCAGCGAGCTATGGAGAGGGCTATGCTCGAGTTTCTCTGCGATAAACTTAGAAATGAGGATACCCGCAGTAGAACCAGAGTGACCGACATAGCCCAACGGATTAGTAAGCTGAAGTGGCAATGGCCGGCCATATAGCTCGAAGAACCAACAACTGATGGGGAAAAAGGTTCGAGTTGCGGCCTGTACCGGCGGACGGTGTGGGCGTCCCCCACTAGATGGAGGACGACCTGGTAAGACATGCAGGAAGTCGATGGATGCAGGTGGCTCAGGACCGTGCTTTGTGGCATTCCTTGGAAGAGGTCTATGTTCAGCAGTGGGCTTGTGAAGGGAAATATGAATGCATGTAAACATATTAGGAAAAATCAGTACACAAAAGAAATCTTACAGGTGCTAGCAGAACAGGCTGTGTGGAGATAATGGACTATGGAAAATAGGTGAAAAGAGTATCATATTAATTACAGAATTAAAAGCAGTCTTTCTTGGTTTAAAATTATTTGCAAAATATGAGAAAAATTGTGAGTTTTTATTAGAGTAGATAATACAACTGCAATATCTTATGTGAATAGGATCGGAGGTATACAAAACTAGCTAGAAACTAGCTAAAAATGTGAAAACGTCATACAAAACCTACAGCATCATATTACATAAGTTCTAAAGATAATAGAGAAGCCGATTTTGAATCAAGAAAACCAACATTAATACCGAATAAGAACTATGTGATAAAGCATACAATATAATAATTGAGGAGCTAGGAATGCCAGAAATAGACTTATTTGCATCTAGACAAAACACTAAGTGTAGTAAATATATATCATGGAAATAAGACCCAGAGGCATTAAATATAGATGCCTTACCATTAACTGGAGAAACATGTACTTTTATGCATTCCCACCCTTTAACCTTATATTGAAGTGCTTACAAAAAATAAAAAATTATAAGGCAACAGGAATAGTTGTTATCCATTGGTGACCTTCACAACCCTGGTTCCCACTCGCCCAAAGTCTATTAATATCTGACTGGATAATATTCAAACCACACAAAAATTATTACTTTCTCCTTTCAGGATTACATACCCACTCTATCAAAAACTTACATTGGTTGCAGGGAAACTCTCCGGCAAGTAATAACTAATAAATCTGTCGCTAAGGCTGCACGACATTTTGATTAAACTTGTTATCTAAGAACAGCCTTGATCAGTACAGCGTTACATACAAAATATGGTTACCATTCTGTATAGAAAATAGAATCTCACCATAGGCATCTGCCCATGGGTATGTCTTCTTAACGAACTGTTTCTAGTGGATCATCATATGGTACACTTAATGCGCATAGGTCAGCATTGTCTTAATATTGAATCTAAAAATAATAATGATGACAGAATAAAAACAATTTAAAGGTTTCTATCGAGAAAGACCTCCAGGCACAGGATAAACGGCTTTACGTGCTTTCCGAGGCACGGGGTAAACAACACCGCCAGCTTCCTTTACTGGGCTACTTAGAATTTCTTGCCAGAAAATTATCTGGTGTTTTGTCCTACCCAAGATTCAAACCCGAAACCTCATGATCATGAACCACACTCACGACAACGAAGTTGTTGATATATATCGACATATCAACAAATTTAATGCCATGAAATTTACAGAATCTTGTTATACAACTAAGCTATGGATAGTAAATTTATTGTTATAATATTATCCTTCACTATGGATGCGTAAATTGCAAAAGTAACATCCCATATAATATTGCTGAGTTTCAAATCGAAATGTTTATTATCATCTTGCTATATCGGATAATATACGTCATCATTATTTATGGCATGACCGAATTTATGTTGGCCTTGGAATCGTTGTTCTGGTAATAAAAGTTCGAATATTAAAAGAAAATACATATTAATAGTAACTTATAAAAAAAAAGCCGTGTGGTGGTAGTGTAAGAATATCCACTATCCCGTATCGTCCCGTGGGTATCGTAAAGGGCGGCAAAGAGAAACAAACCAGGAGATTGGCAGCAGTTATTAATCCACCTTTTCTTCTGTTTTTCTGATATTTTTCTGCATATCAATGATATGTTACAAACCGGTAACATTCATTATGCGGACGACAGCACTGGTGATGCTTTATACACCGGCCGTGCAAATATATTTGGGAAAACGTCGCCGAGTACCGGGACAAACTTGTCTGAAGTTTAATCCTCAGAAGACAAGTTTGCGCGTTTACCGCCAAAAGAACCCCTTTGTCGTATCGACCCAGTTTTAGGGCACCTTGTTGCCTCAGCCAGTATCGGAATCCTCGGCGTCGACATATCGAATGACGTAGTATCATGGTCATTTGGAAGAGAAGGCCAAATTGGCCTCTAAAAGCTTGGCGTACTCAGCAGAGCGACAGTATTTCATGCCGGCACACCGCCTGCAACTTTACAAGGCGCAGGTTCGGCCGCACATGGATACTGTCCCATCTCTGGGGCAGCTCCCATTGCCAGTTCCTTCCATTTGATCGTATCCAGCGCAGAACAGTTAGAATCGTCTTCGACCGAGTTCTTTCTGATCGGCTTGACTCACTGGCGCGAAGAGATGTTGCATCTTTGCGTATTCTATCGTATCTACCATGTGGAGTGCTCAGAGGAATTGTTCGGACTAATTCCAGCCGCTCAGTTTCACCATCGCACATCGCGGTAGAACTTGAGATGCCATCTGGAGGATTGGCGGTCCACTACTGTGCGATTTAAAAGAAGCTTCCTCGCAAAACTTACTTGTGGGATCAAACCACCAGCAATTTTTCCGGACCGATACGACTTAGGGACCTTCAAGAAAAGAGCCTACCCTTTTTAAAAGGCCGGCAACGCATCTGCAATTCCTCTGGTTCTGGTGTTGCAGTTGTTCATGGGCGCGATAGTCATCAACACTAGCCGTATGTTGCCCCTCTCATATAAAACCCCAACGGTATCAACTTGCAAATTTCCGCCGTAAAAGACGTGCTGTGGTATTGAGACGACGATATGATGAATAAAAAAAAAAAGAAAAAGCCGATTAGAGGATTCAGTTAGGCCAAACTGTATTTTGGTAGCTCCGTCAGGTTTTCTCAATCATCATTTCTAGCACAAAGTATAAAATAAGTCTTCCACCAGTGCGTCAGTGCATTCTGCCTGTAGGCACAGCTGTGGGTACACTCACTTATGGTGCCGAAACGTGGACACTGATGATAAGACTACTCTACAAGCTCAAAGTCGCTCAACAAGCTATGGAAAGAACGATCTAAGGCTCTGGTGGATAAATTTGAAACGAAGAAATCCGCCGCAGACAAAAAAATATTGACATAGCCTTCCCGGTTTTATAAACTGAAATGGCAATGGCTGGTCATGTCTGTCACACCAGTAACAACTGTTGGATAAAACGTATCATGGAGAGGAGATACATAGTTGACAAACATTATACATACATACATAAATACAAACATATATACGTACATACATATATACATGCATACACACATACATATACTACATACACATATCCATATGTATATCATTCACAAAAACATGCATAAAATTAAACATGAATTTTATGGAATCGTATTTATGAAATGACGATTTATTAGGACTCGTTATAATGTGATTCATTTTATAGATATGAGCAACAAACGAATATATAGAAAAACTGATGGTAAGTGGATGCTGTGGCAAAGACATCTCCACCTTACCTCGACTTAGAATAAAAATGTAGCATTGTCACCTCTGAGCACTTAGATGGAATATTACATTACTATTGAAAGGACTAGGACAAGCGACTTGGTTCTCGTTACTCACCTTTCAAAACATATCAGTGATGCTGCTATTTCCCGGTTTTACTCTGTGCAGTGGTCCTTCTCATCAAGCCGACACATCTGTGCTGCATTTGTAATATGCTGCTTGCTTTGCTGTACATTACTTAAAACGGGTGAAAATCTAAGATTTGCTGACATACGAGACTCGTATAAACTGGCTGCTCAGCATGCGTGCCATGCATTTTTTTAGAAGTGCTTGCAGGACATAACATCTCTCCAACGTTGAATGGTGCAGGAAAGTATACGGGACAAACAATGAAACATTCATTATTGGTAAAGGTTTAATGACTCATTAGTTCAGTGGCTAAAAGCTTGGTTCCATCGCTGCGTGGGCGAAGGTTCGAATCCTGCAGAACAAGTATTTGCATGTCCTACATATCAATGTTACCTGGTTCATCCATGTAATTTATATATGTAAAACACCTCCACGATATAGTAGAAATCGTATTTTAAAGTGATACGTATAAAAATTCTAGAAATTCATTATTAATAATAATGGTTACCCAGGGCCTTAATTCGACCATAATCCATATTTTTAAGTTTGTGTATTGCAAGTTGTATTTAACTTTCCAATGCACATCAATATAAAGTTAACAAATATACAAAATATTAATTGTTTTTTGTTTGACATACATTACACAGACTTTGTCTGTGTATGTATGTCAAACAAATTGAATGAGCTGTGAAATTTGTAAGGAGCATTTACAAATTTCACAGCTCATTCAGTTAGTCTATCAGTAATTATTTCTGGCAACATTTTAAAATTCTTTGGCGACAATATCTACCTTATTTTTATTTTGCGTATTCAGTGCATAGCGTATCGAATCGTCGACGACCGATTCTCTCTGATCGGCCTGATTCACTGGCGCTGCGAAGAGATGTTGCACCTCTTTGCATTTTCTATCGCATTTACCTCGAGGAGTGCTTTTTCGGATTAATTCTCGCCGTCTAATTTCACCAACGCACATCGCGACATACTTACGTTACAATCTACATCATCTGGATGCTTGGCGGTCCACTACTATTACTGTGCAATTTACTAGGAGTTTTCTTCCTCGCACGACCTCTTTGTGGGATTGTTTACCAGCGGCGAAAAAAGACCAGCAATGTACCCGCAATTCCCCTGGTGTTGCAGTTTTTCATGCTGCCTGCTGCCGCATACTCATTTGCCCCCTCTTCTATATACAAAAACTGTGTTAAAATATAGTAATTATAATATACTCTTTGCTCTGTGCGACTGTTTGACTACAGAACATTACATGTTTTGACAAGTAGGTCTATGGTTTACATTTGCACTGTGATCGTAAATAAACAACAGATTAATAAATGTTTGATATTGGCAGTAATAAAGTAAATAATGAATGTTTTTAATGTATTTTAACACATTACATATATAAATTTTATCTTTCTACATTCCTTCCATATAAACTCTAACTATGCCAAATTCCATCAATCCCATTCTCCGTAAATATACTTAAAAGGGTATAAAGTACTTTACGTATTACTGTAAAATGGTTGGACCGTAAAATAAATCCGGTTCTTCCTTAATTGGATTAAAGCCAATGCAAGTACGACAAGAAGAAATGTTTTGAAAATCACAATAGAATTAACTAATTTATTCAACATAAAGATTAATAACTCAGATGCAAAAGTCGCAAATTGAAAATGAAATTTTACGGGTCTGTGGCGCAGGTGCTAAATGTTGAGCTGCAGCGCGCTGCACATAGGTTCGAATCCTGTTACAAATAAGGAATTGTACCAGGTCTGTGCATGGCTAATTTCCTTAGGGAAATGAACTACTTACAGTCGACTACCTTAAGCTTTTAAATATTAGTTTTTGATCTGATCTACACAGAACGAGCTACCTTGAAGCCTTGCAGTGGTATGCTTAGGCTTGGATTTAATTTTATTATTATGGCATACCAAGCAGAATGCCCTCTATTATATAAATAAATAAATAAACAAATTCTGAATAGAAGTCAATATTATACTGCGGGAGTTCATGATATTAAAGATGTGAAAATTAATTTGCTGAGACTCCCGTGAATAAAAAAAGGGTGTGCCTAACTTAGTTTAATTCTCGGTTAGTTCTTCGCAGTTTATTTCTTCCAATTATACCTCGTTTAGAGGCAAAAAGCGTCTCCTACTATCGACGGTGTTATGCCTGTCATAGTATAGGGTATATTGTTAATATATATTATAGGGTATATATAATATTGGGTGTTGAATGAGTGGCTGGGATAGTACATATAACCGTGGGAGGGAGGTGCTCTTTTAGCAAGGTAAGGAACATAATTTTTCTTTACACGCGGATCTTAGATAATTAATATTTGTAATTAAAAAATATTAACAAACATTGTCTTAACATCATTAATTAGGTCCATTGCCATCGTCTTTTCCAAGTGAACATAACCATCATATTTCATTTCGCCGTGTCTCTTAACTTATAACAAATATACTGAAATCAAAACTAAGCATCTTCTTCGTACATTAATTATTATTACTGTCACGCTCTCTTAAAGCACTTCAGTAATTCTTATTGTTGTTAAGAAAACTTTGTCATTAAAATAATAAGTTGAGAATTTATAAAATATCTGAATCTGAATGCATTATCTTTAAGCAACTGAGCATAAAACTTTGTAATATAGTAAAAAAATTCAGTTAATTGGTATCTAATATTTACAATCATAACTGCTACATAGAACGTTTTGTTCTCTATACAAATCATAGTATAGATAAACAAATATATTTCTATCAACGTCATAATAACGTAATGTAGGTATCACAGACAAATTCTAAAACCTGTTCGTATACAAGGGAGCGTAGTCATGCTCATAAAAAATTTAAAGAAAGAAAGAACGAACATATTTATTTACTGCTGTATTGAAGAACTTTAATTTTTACAAACATAAAAATAACTAAATATTTAAAAAATGGCCACCAACTCAGTATGATGCTACAGTAACAGAGTTACCGCAGCGCTGATATTCTGTAGGAGCAAACATATTATGTCAATTGTAGAATTATCTGCCTGGGCATTTTATGATACGACAGTTTCATGATTTAGTCGATAATTTATAACTATAACTAAGGTTAACATTGTCAAAATACGGCAACTATTTAGTAATATCAGCGGCAATAGTTTATAGGCTAATATATAAATTAGGTACAATGATATGGTAGATAAATCGGTCAAACAATGAAAGGCCCGGCAATTCATGGCTTGCCCAATTCCACGAATGTACTACGGCACACTTCAATTTGCCTACGGCATTTCACAAACTAGCGACCGTTTGAAATCGGACGACCGTATGTATAATGAAGAATGCCGAAAAAAATTAAAATTCTTGAAAGTGTATTATAATATGGAAGGGTATGTAGCGGCATCAATATAATAAGAAATATGATTTTTCATTTAATATAGATTATAAATAATATTTATAGAAAATCATTCTTATGTTTTTTTTATGGCTGCTGTCACAAGAGATCTTTTTCTCCGTAGGTTGTCGATTCTTCGAGCTATATTTGCCACCACAGCTTACTGATCCATTGGGCTGTAATAGTTCTTAGTCTTCTTTTTTTTAAACGTTACCCCCAATTATCCCCCAATGATATAGGTTTCCCCCACACTTGGATTTTTTTTTCTGTATCGTGGAGACAGTTTGCATACATAGAATGCACAGGGACAAATATCCAGACCCTTTAAATATCCGATTCCGTGCAGGATTCGAACCCGCGGCCCTCAGCGCCGCAATTCAATGTCAAGCCACTGCGCCATGGAGCCGTTGATTTGTTTATCTGGTTCGAGCAGTTTATCTGATGCTTAAGCTGATAATTTAATATTCCTAGTATTATCACGCAGAGAATTTTGACATTTTAAACTTCCTCATACGTCTGCTCAATTATATGGGCGATTAAAAGATAAAGAGGTTTAATTAGTTATTGAAACGACAAGACAAACTCATACGGAAGACAAATTTCAATAAGTAGCATATATATAAAAACAGAGTATAGATATAATGACACAGACGATTATATGACCTCAGACCAATTATGGTCTTTAGGCTATTCTCACTTACGAGTATAACAACGCCCAGCAGTGAACGCAAATACAACAAATTAGCACCCGTTAAACATATAAATCGAATGGTGATATTATTTTTGTAAATGCATCCAGAATGTATTGAAACTATACTAAATATCTGCTTAGTTAGTAAAGGCTTAGCCGCTAAGCACAACTTTTGTGGATAAACTTTAAGCCTAAGTTAGCAAGGGCCATATGTTGCAGGAAGTTTATGTTTGTTGTTCTTTGTTTAAGGTTTATAATTTAATTAAATGCTTGTTCCTTGTGCTACCAGAGTCCGTATAATCTTAAAGTAGGCACCCCTACAATACATTTACGTTCATTTCTATAATATTTGTATAGACGTATTTTTACACAACTGAAGTGACAAACGAACGTATAGTTCACCTCATGGTAAGGGACTACTACAGTCTGTGGACACCTGCAACCAACTTCAAACAAAGAAGGCTACAGATGCGTAGTCACTTCTGTCGACTAAGATGGAATACATCATATGTGATATGAGACCATTGACAATGTGTGGACCATTACTATACTGGACCATTATATCATTCAGACCAAAACACAACAGAGCAAGCACTGCTATTTGGCGGCAGAAATAGGTACTCCGACGGACTCAACAGAAAAGGAGTCCTACCACCTAGCATTTATTCAATACACACAAATTGGTCATTCAGTCACTGGCTAGATTCGAACGTGGGAGCAAGCAAAAATGTAAAGTATTGCTGTATATGGTTCCTGTTACAAATTAAGACAAATTCTTCCTACAGTGAGATAGACCCATGTACAGTTGTGGACTTCCACAGACCTATGATGACGATGATGATGATATCTAAATATACTTAGAGTATTTTAGTTTTAAGTTTATAATATATACGGATTACACTTTATTTATTTAATAATTATGCTCAACGAAAATAACAATACACATCAACAAAATAAAGATCAAGAAAATAACATACAATATCTTGGTTAAGAAAACTCTTCAGTGTATACCCAGTGACAAACTTATTAAACAATGTTGATGTAAATTTTAACAAACTATTCATGTACCTAAGCTTTAAATTCCATCTATTTATTAATATGTGAAGAGAAAACTTATACTCTGTTTTGTGTATATAGCGCGCACGGAGGAGTGTGAGATTTGGGATATTTAAAGTTTATATGGGAAGAAGGAGTGCAGAAAGCTATACATCATATGTGTTCCAAATACATAAAATAAAATAAAATCATTTATTGTTTACGTTCATACTGCCAATGAAGATGATGATATCTAAATATACTTAGTATATTTTAGTTTTAAGTTTATAATTTATACGGATTACAATTTATTTATTTAATAATATACAATATTTTATTACATATATACAATATTAAAAACTATAATTTAAAAAAACTAAAACTAGTTATTTAATTATCAAACAGTCCTACTACGCGGTATCGTTAAGAACGCTGGCTGCGTTTCCCGGTGGATGGCTATATTTTAGCCTTTGAGCGAGAAAGAGCCAGCCCTCTTATCACCAGCAGTAAAGACCAACCGTGATGGAGTCTTTAAGAACTTCACCGCACGTGAATCTCACGGACCGATAGTTCATAGCAAATGGCACAAATATGTAGTCATCTCTCAGAGACTATATTTGCGCCACTTAATCAGTCCAGCTGCCTCTGATGCCGCCTGCTCTAAACGAGGTACTGCTGAGACAGAGGCCGCCAAAGTGTCTACTGCAAGTAGCATCCCACACTAGGGCTTTACCTTCTCCCAAGGGACCAATGTCATACCGTCGGTTCTGCCATCGTCTCAAATATTCCACAAGGCTCTAAAACCGACGGAACATTTATAGAGACAAGAGCCCTCGTATGACATCGTTCAAAGAACCGTGCCGTGAAACCTACCAGCACTTTTCTTACAAGAAAGTCCGTGGAGCCCAAACTTGTCGACGCTGCTACCACAGGGGCACTGATGGGTTGACAATCGCCGCTCCTAGTCGGATCTTCCATGATGCGCAGTTTTCCCCATCAAGTAATGTGCCGATATTACTTGATGGTAAAGCGTTAACCAGTGACTAGATTCCTTGTCGAAACAGCTAGAAGGCGTGCCTTATCTTGGTCACTTGTATTATGAAAATCTTCTGCAACTTTAATAATTATTACGTACGATTTTTACAGGATAAAAAATTATCTGATAGTTTATTATTATATTGTGTGATAAAAAAAAATTAAATTTTAAATACACTAGTAGCGTAGTAAGCATTAAATTACCATTGTCATCGATTCAATACGTCTTAAATGTTCGAATAGTTAAGAACGTTCGCACTGAGTGTAATTGAATTGAAAATTGCATTACATTCATACATGTGGGAATGAAAGATGCAATTTATAAATGCAATCGAATGAGAAATTGAACGTAATATGTAGGGTAGGATGAAAGGCAAAAAGAGACTGAAAGCAACCGCTTAATAGTTAAGACGTTTGTGATTTTAAGAGATTGAACAAGTTATAAAATTAAAAATTTTGTACAACCGATTTCAATATAAATAAAATGAGAACATCATCAATGTAGTCGAAGTTAATTAAATACGCATTATTAAGGGTAACTCAAAAACTGTTGGTCAAATCTTGATCAAATTTATACGGGACCACATGAAAAACAAGCTTTCAAATAAAAAAAAATCATCAAAATCGATTTACCTAGAAAAAGTTCTGAGGTAACACATATAAAAAATACAGTCGAATTGAGTACCTCCTCCTTTTTTGAAGTCGGTAAAAAAGGGTGACAAACGAGCACACGGCTCTTCAGATGGTAATTAGGTGTTGTGACCCTAAAACATCTACATCTACCCTTGATTAAGAATCAAATGCAGATGTATTAACCCTGGGGACTAAGTTGGAATGCCTCAGTTCAAGTTAAAATGATGTTTCATATCTATTTAACCAACCATACGAAACCCAGCTGCTGCACTGCATTAAACTGCTATTTTACGCCGGTATTCTATGAGAGCGTGGTCTTCCCCAGTCGAGTCGACCTATTCGTACTACAAACATAACATACATAGATACAACATGCTACCATGTAAAACATACAATCATGCATACATCCAAGTCAAGCTATTAAAAAGGTGCTAAAATAAGATATTTTAATATTACAATTCAAAATATTATTTTTTAAACTAAACTTGTTCCGTGGTTTTATAAAATTGTTGAAAAGTTATCTTAGAAAAAAAAAATACCATTACTGTTCTATTTTTTTTTTTGTGTTGGAGTTGCCAATGGAAAGTCCGACGAGAAGAAATCTTTTGAAATGGACAATGAAATGGGAATTTACTCAACGAAAATAACAATATACATATCTTGGTTTTATAGGAGAGGGAAACGAGCATGCGGTTACCTGATGTTAGTGACTACTGCAGCCTATGAACAACTGCAACATTAGGGAACCAGAGGAATTGCAGATGCGTTGCCGGCCTTTTAAAAGGAGTAGGCTTTTCTTGAAGGTCCCTAAGTCGTATCGGTCCGGAAAATCGCAGGTAATCGGTTCCATTTGTGAAGTAGTGAGGAAGAAAACATCTTCTAAATCGCAATGGGGACCGCCAATCATCCAGATGGTATGGATGGTATCGCGAGTTTTGTCGCGATGTGATGGTGAAATTGAGCGCTGAATTAGTCCGAACAATCTTCAGAGCACCCGTGGTACATGCGATAAATACGCAAAGAGATGCAACATCTCTACGCAGTGCTAGTGAGTCAAGCCGACGGAAAGAACTCGGCCGTCGACGATCGATCCGCTTGCGCTGAATGCGGTCATGGAAGAAGCTGGCACTGGGGAGCCCTGCCCAAGATGGAAACAATTCATGTGAGGCTGAACCTGCGCCTGTAGTTACAGGCGTGCCAGAAATACTGCCCCGCTCTACTGAGCACGCCAAGCTTTTTAGAGGCCAGCCTTCTTCCAAGTGACCACGAACTGTACGTCACTGATAAGTCAACGCCGAGGATTCCGATACTGGCTGAGGCAACAAGGGAAGTGCCTTGAAACTGAGGAGATACGACAAAGGGGTTAAGATAAGAAAACTCTCCAGTGAATACCCAGTGACAAACTTATTAAACAATGTTGATGTAAATTTTAACAAACTATTCATGTACCTAAGTTTTAAATTCCATCTATTTATTAATATGTGAAGAGAAAACTTACTACCCTTTTTTGTGTATATAGCGCGCACGGAGGAGTGTGAGATTTGGGATATTTAAAGTTTATATGGGGAGAAGGAGTGCAGAAAGCTATACATCATATGTGTTCCAAATACATAAAATAAAATAAAATCATTTATTGTTTACGTTCATACTGCCAATGTCAAACCTATAATAGTCTGTGGTAGTATTCTATAGTAGTCTGTCGCATTAAGTAGAAATAGTCATATATTTATATATTAATTAATGCAGTTAAAAGCATAGTTAATGCGTATACTGAAGTTTAAAGTGAAATACAGCCAGACACACAAAATAAAATAAATGAATTACGTCCATTAGGACCATCATGACCACTAGTATTAATTATTAATGCATCTTCTATATATGAGCCAGGATAGCTCTGAAGCAGGCCTGCTGTAAATATCACAATATGCGAACAACGCGAGTTCGATCCCCGCAGCACCAATAATTAATTGCAATTAAGTGCTGAATTACCGTGTGCTTTTGATAGATGGTGAATCCACGATCCGTTTACACAAGGCGTAAAATACCCAGACCGTAGATGGGCACAATACTTGGTACTGCGATTTCAATTCTTATAAGCGTGACGAATAGCAACCCACCTATAACTATTTTATACGTGGTAAAGCTATGCTGCAGATATATAGTTGTAGCACGAATGGGTCGGCTCGACCGGGAAGGACCACCTTCTCACAGAACACCAGCGTAAAATAGCAGCTTAATGCTTGTGTTTCGTATGGTGAGTGCAGAACCGGACACTCTTTTTACAGGAAACGAAGCATTCCATCTTTGTCCTCAGGGGTGAAAATGTAGATGTCTATAGACCCACTATACTATACTATAGTATCCACTTACCATTACGTGGACTGTGTGCTCGTTTGTCACCCTTATTCTATAAAAACTTAATTTTGAAATTCATTATTTAAAATGCAAACAGTCCACCTGATGGTACATAACGATTGCAGATCATGGACACCTGCAGCCAACTTGAAACCAAAAATATAGCCACAAATGCATAGACCACCCCTGAAGACTAACTAACCTGTAATTACCTGGCTCTCTTACCAACAAACCGAAATGCGGCACTATTGCTTAACGGCAGAAATAGATATTAGATAATAGGTGAATGGAATTCTGACATAATTTGATATATATTTTCCATTACAGCCCATTAATGTCTAGTGGGATGAGGATATCCCATTGGTACGGTAAAAAGTTCACGGTGAAAATTTCATTACATTCATAAAATTACCTAATAAAATACATACATCTAATATAAATAATATAAAAATAAAGCTAATAAAAACCGGTTAAAATAAACGTCAATAAAATAAAAATAATATGTAGTGAGTTTTATAATTAAAATAGTACAGGCTATTTCAAAAATATTTCGTAAAATTTATTTTAAATATATAAATGATTTTCACAATTTGATCTCTTCATAACTTACTCTGTTTGATTAGTGGAATCCTGCAATTTGCTGTAATGAAATCAATTTTCGCTCCAAGAAATTGAATCGCTTCCAACAAATCGGCATAAACGATATTGTTCTATTGAATTTAATGGTGCTGTATCCTTAAAACCACGAAGAAGTGATTTGCCTCTACTTTTGTTACATTTACAATGAGTAGGAATATCTTATAAAATAAAAGGGAAAATAAATAAGATAAAATTAATTCAATGTCTTATAAATTGTCATTCATGTATTCTATGTTGTTATTCTTATTTGCACATTAATTAGTTACAGCTTCATCAAAAGTCCTTGCATATACTTCTCCATTAGATTGTCTCATGGGGGATTTTGCCATAGTCGCTACGCTTGTTGTAAGGGTTGGCAACCGCAGTTTTTATTATTTTGATTATCAAGAAGATACTGCCCATCTCCCTAAAATATAATGATTTAGATATCATTTCGTGACTGCGAATAATCAAAATTGAATATTTGGCCTTTGAATTGCTCGTGTCAATAATTGTATTAATTACTTACAAACCTAATTTTAATTTAACAATAATCAAATGACAGATTAATAATACACTCAGTTCAATGACTGAATAACCATTACTAATTAGTTATGATAAAATATTTTTTATATAATATTCGAGTAACAAGCGAACTTACATTCCACTTAACGGTAAATGTCTACTGTAATCCAAGAACACCTTCAATCAATTTCAAGCAAAGGAAGCTACCAATGTGTAATCACCTCATAGGAATAAATGTTATGTCTCACAGCCTGTGATTATTAGGAAGGCAGTGTACTCTGCTGTTTGTGGCAGAAATACTTATGTAAGAGTGTGGTTCCTACCCAGACAGACTACTAGCCAGAAGGAGTTCTACCAGTTAATACATTTACCGTCGACTGGCCTAGTCTTTTAATTTAATTACTGTATATATATAAATTAATTCAATGAAGCTGTCTTAATTGTTAAAAAGTCTATTACTTCGAAATATTATACTCATGTAAATACTAACGTGTAGTGGCGGTGTAAGAATATCCGCTACCCCGTATCGTTCTGTGGGTGTCGTAAGAGGCGACAGAGGGAAATTTAAACAGGTAATGGGCAGCAGTCTGCCTGATAACATAACATAATACATAATGAGGCCATCTATGCGGGAGGCCTTTGTTCAGCAGTGGACTTTTATAGGCTGTTACGAAAACATTAAAGGTATGACAAGCTGTAGTCTTTGTTCTTTGCTTTGTGAGGATAAGTGCCGAAGATATTCAAACAGAGGATTCTACAAGGCGAATGAATTCATTAAATGAGCAATTATTCAATCGCATATTCTCTTAATTAATAATTCCATGCTTCAGCATTTTCTTTGTCAATCTGCAGAAGTTCATTGCTTTACTTGGGTCTCTCCAATTATGGGGAGGAATAAAATCATCACTTTCACAGGTAAATTGACGATTAAAGTACCAAGACGTCTAGCACTTTGACGTACCTATATCGCCACATATCGGAAGCACGTGGTAGAGCCATGCTGCAGCTATATTAGTAGCATAGTTGTAGCACGAATGGGTCGGTTCGACCGAGGAAGGACCACGCCTCACAGAATACCAGCGTAAAATAGCAGCTTAACATGCTGTTTCGTAGTGAGTGTAGAGAACCGAGACCCTTACTGAGACCATCCTATCCATTTTATATGATAGATACCCAAGATTCATCAAAACCATAATATATTGAACCACATCGTTGTTTACATCCATTCATCATGATTCAACTCATATCATTCAATAATATACTTTATGGAAACTTTATTAACTTTACTTTTATGGAAATTATTATTCCAATCTTTTTGTTTTTGATGTCAGTTTTATTTTATCTTAAGTTAAACTATTTTACTTAAGAACTAACAATTTCTTGGTGCCGGCGGGATCGAACCCGGTTTGCTCACATACTGTGTAATTTACAGTGAGTGCTTAGCCCCTGAGCTACCACGGCTCTTCCTAAGCTACCACGGCTCCGAAATAATTAAAACCTACGAATTTAATTAATGAGGCGAATGAAAAGAGGAAAAAAATTGGTGTAATGAAACAGACTTGGTGACCATCGCAATGAACTTTCACTGAGGTCCCTCATTAATGTCCTGATTAAAAACGTGTAAAATTTTGAAAAGCTCGAGTGACGTTCAGTTATAATCACAAGGATAAGGTGATGAATTTAAATACGGACAAAGATGATTAACACAAATCACGTAATTATTGTAGTACTTGTAAATAATCATCGGATTAATTTTCACGTTCTCTCATAATATAAAATAAATCATATTATGCTATGAGAAAATATTTTAACTAACCCGAACTTTCTCGATTCTATTTATAACGTTTGAGAACACCATACATGCGGAGCATTTGTTGCCCAAAGAGCAAATGGATAGGAAGTAATATTTATGTAATTCTGGCATGTGCGCCATATTTCCTCCGAAATATTCTTTATAACGGCTGACTTCTTACCATTGGAAAAAGTGGTGAAATACAACAAACTCTAAAACTAGGGAAAAAGGTGAATGGTAGAAGCCAGAAGAGAAATAAAATACAATGTCACATATTTTTATACTATTTTAATTATATTTTTATGTTAAATAAATTGTTTAAAAATATCGTTATTGTAATGAAAAATAAAAATATCGAGTGCATGTGTTCATAATAAATTGTGACACCAGCCTTGAACCGACCGCTAGGTAAAAGTATACTTTAAATTAGTAGTATTTATTGTTAAAGCAATTTATACTATGTAATCTGAGAGCCGTAGCTCAGATGGTTAGCGCTCGCTGTAAGTTTCACAGTACGCGAGCAACCTGGGTTCGATCCCCGCCGGCACCAATGAAACTAATTGCAATTTTAAGTGCTGATTTACCACGTGCTCGGCGGTGAAGGAAAACATCGTGAGGAAACCTGCATGTCTGAGAAATCAAAAAAATAATATTTCGAAGACAGAAGTTGCCAACACGCATTGGGGCAGCAAGGCGGACATTTCTTGTTCAAAACCTCTCAGAAATGAGAGGAGGCCTGTGCCCAGCAGTGGGACGTATATAGGCTGTAACTTTACTTTACTATGTAAATAAAAAATAAATAAATTTGAAAAATATCTATGCCATAATGGTTTCTGCTTCTTTCACCTATTATATCCAATATATTTCCCGACAGTAAAAAAAGTTTGTCGACAGTATATGGTAAAAGCTACTAAGAGGACGTCCTCCAATTCCGCATTACAGCGAGGAAATCTAACTTCCAGGCTTTTGGTCTTAGATTTAGTGGATTATAGTAAGTTCAAGTAGAGTAAGTTCTAGCTAACAAATAGCGGTCAGTGTAGTCCAAAGACATAATAAAGAAAGTAGTCAAGTTGAGCGGCTGCATTTAGGTACAGACGCGTGTTTTGATGGCATCTAACCTCACAAGACTGGTATCAGTACATTCGGAGACTGTCTGTAGAGTGATTCAGATACTCTACTATAGCTTCTCTGTTAAATTGTATTCAATCTTGCCCTAGCTGTCGATTATATTCCCGTAACTGTTTCTGTAATATGCATACCCATAGATGCAGGGATGCATAGATGTGGAGATGTGGTGGTCATAATATTCAGTAGAAAGAGAATTACGGAGACAAATACTGAGAAACTTCGGTGAAAACAACTCTCGAAGTTCATTTTAAGAAAGTACTTACCTCAAAGGACCAGGGATGAGCATATATTTAGGTCAGGGATAAGCAAATATTTTTTTAATTTATGGGCTCATAAAAAATAATGAGAAATTCTCTGCTTGAACTTAATAATTTCGATTTATCTTTTATCATATAACAGTCGCTAAAAAATGCAATTAAATATGAAAAGAAACAAAATAAAATAATTTTAAAAAAATATGACCGTGTAGGAAGTGTAAAAAGATCCACAACCCCATATCGTCCCGTTGATGTTGTAAGAGGCGACAGAGGAGAACAAATCAGAAGATGACCAGCAGAGCCTTCCTAATAATTCAATTCAATTCAATTCAATTCAATTTATTTGCTATTCTTGTTGTACATTTGGTCTTAATTTTAAAAAATTGTTCAAAACAAGAACCCTGCAAGGGCACTGCAAATATTGGCAATTATTAATATTATTATTATATTAACATTATAGTATTATTAATAAAATTATCATTTAATGAATATTTACAATTAACTTAAATATTAAAGAATGATCTCTTTAATATTTAAGTTAACTATATTATTTATTCCTATTTCCTATTTCTACTCAATCACTAAAAAACCCCAAGAATATAACATTTTTCGTTAAATATGTATTAACTTCCTTTAAACTTTTTATGCTTTTAATGTTTGATCCGTTCTGGAATTTTGTTATATATTTTATTGACATGGCATAAGGGCTGGTGTTTACGATTTGTAATTTGATGTAACTGTGGATAATTTTATTTTTGGTCTTAAATTTTAGGAAGGAAAATATTGAGGAACCAGTCGATATTATTTCTAACTAGTGAGCATATTTCAGATATATATAGGGATGTTAATGTGGATATTATAATTGATAAAGTAATTTCACAACTTGTCCTGGAGTCAATATTGCAAGTATGCGAATAAATTTTTTCTGAATTAGAAATACTTTGTTAGCGTCTGTGCTGTTACCCCAAAGTACCACACTGTAGCGTAGCCAGGCGTCTGCGTACGCGTAGTAGGTACAGGTTGCTGTTTTTAAGTCAGTGGTTTTTAAGTTCCATAAGAGCGTATGTAAAACTAGATAATTTTTGACAACTTTATTAATGTGTTCCTTCCAATTTAAATGTGGTCATATTTATACCCAGGAGACAGTGAGAGTTAACAGGTTCTGAGAGAATATTTAGGTATTGTAGTTGATATGCAAGCGTTTTGGTATGGTCTAAATTGCAAAAGTTTAGTCTTTTGAGATTAATCTTGAGGTTGTGATCTTGGAGCCAGCAATTTATTACATTTAAATTAGAGGAGATGAAAAATCTGTGCTATTGGGACAGGGAAGAATTAATGAAATATCATCAGCAAAAGAACACAGGATATTACATATATTCAAGATCATTCACATATTACAAAACAGACAGTTCACGCTACCCTGGGGTATTGAGTGTTTTAAGAAAAATTTTCAGACCTTACAGTCTCAACTATTCTGGTTTGTGGGTCACTGTAGCATATATCTACATATTGGACGCGTTGATTAGGTAAGATACAAACCATTCGTGGGCCAGTCCTCTCACACTCAATATTTATTTATTTAATAGGATCGAGTGAGAAACCCTATCATATGCCTTGCTCATATCTAAAAATATACCTATAGCGTGTTGTTTCTTGTCAATTATCTTCAATACTTCTATGTATTGATACACTGCAGAGTCCCAGAGCGACCTTTCGAAAGCCATATTGTCCGTCATTTAATATATTATATTTTTCACAGAAAGTATAGAGTCTGTTATACATGACTGTCTCAAATATTTTGGAAAATGTTGAGAGAAGTGCTATTGGACGATAATTATTGCAATTTTCAGGTCGTCTTTTTGTGTAGCGGTTTGACTATTGCTATTTTTATTAAGTCTGGGACAATTCCTGCAACAGTGATTGGTTAATAAGAAGGTAAGTGGTGTGGCAAGTACATCGGCACATGTCTTTGTTAAAGTTGGTGGTATTTCATCAAATCCATGGCTTTTTATTTTTAGTTTTTTATGATATTAAATACTTCTATTAAGTTAGTTGGGCCGATAAATATAGAGTTATCGATAGTAGTGGCGGTAGACAAGCTTGGAGCAGAATTGTTCTGGAACCCCCATTGAGGTGAAGAGTGTTCAAATGGTTTGCAATTTTTATGGGATCTTCAGTAAGCACATTATTTATTTTAAATTTTAAATTATTTTTAAGTTTCTTTTTTGTTTTATTTGTACGCTCCTTCACTATTTGCCACATTGTTATGATTACATTATCTGAATTTTTTACTCTATTTTTATATTCGATTTTTTTTGCAGTGGCTACTGCTTTCTTCAACATTTTTTCGTATTGTTTATAATGACTTTTTAAGATGTTATTGTTAGTTTGTGATACAAGTATTTTTAGTAAGCGTTTATTTTTACAAGATATTTTTAGACCGTTGGTAAGCCAACTGTTATTTTTTTTATTCTTCAATAGTATTTGTTTTTTAGGTATGTTGTTATCTAGAATATATTGAATTTTTTCATGGAATGAATTAAAGTTTGTGTTTATGTTTTTAGTCTCCGAAATTAAATTTTCCCAATCAGTTTTCTTAAGTTCAGTTTTAAATTTTTCAATATTTTGTAAACTAAAAATTCTCTTTTTCATGGACCAATTTTTTGTATTTTCAGTTTGTACATTATTAATACTGACAATAACTCCCTTATGATCTGAAAATCCATAATCTTTTGTTTCAATTGTCAAAGTATTGTTAATATTTTGCATATTACTAAATATTAAGTCTATGCACGTAGTAGAGGTTTCGGTAACTCTGGTTGGTTCTTTAACATATTGAATGAAATTAAAACTTTTCATAAGTGTTAAAAGATTTGAACTTAAGTTATTTGATTCTAAAATATTGACATTAAAATCACCGCCAATAATAATATTTTTACATTTGTCTTTTTTATTAATGTTGCAGTAGTTTTGTTAGTGTTTTACAAAACATTTCAGGCATTCTAGTTTTATTAGGCCAATACAAGACTATCAGTAGTTTAAACTTAGGTATTTCTATTGCACATATTTCAATACAAGTTCTAATGAAATGAGTTATATCTTCCCTTTCTTTAAAAATTATATCTTCTTTTAAAAGTATACATACACCCCCTTCACAACTAGATCTACAAAATAAGATGCGAGCTTAAAACCGTCTATATGAAGAAGATCAATTTTTGAAGTTGTGATCCATGTTTCTGATATGCAGATTGCTTGTATTTTGTTCTCTTCTGTTGCAGCTTCTAATAAGTGTCGTTTATTTTTATACTTTATGTTTTGGTATAAAACATCAAAGTTAGTGACGAAAATTATTATTATTTATGTTCGGTAATTCGCCTTGTGTACTTGTTGATGGTTTGGGATTTTTCATATCATGTTTATTTGTTTGAATTTCGTGTTGGTTTTTGTTGACACTTAGGCCGTGCTTTTGGGCTGTTTGAGAATTTGTGTTTGATATGTGGTCTGTCTTATATTCTCTACCGTTAATGAATAGTTTATTATTGCTAATGTTTGCCTTTTGACCACTTTGACGTGCTTTAATTAAAATAGCGATCATTTCTTTTCTTTTTCTTAGTGAATCTTCATTTAGGTATTCTGATATGGCTAGTCCTGTACCTCTGAAATAATGTCGGTGCTTTAGAATGTATTAGTTATATTTTTGCAAGTTCGATAATTATCGATCTTCGCTTTTGTATTCCCCCTCTTTCTACTTCTTCTATATAGCCCGAGAGGTTAATGTTCATAATGTCTTGGAAAGCATACACTATTCTATCATGCAATCCGTGTTCGTCTTCCCAAGGTTGTTCATCTAAACCATATAGTACAATTTTTTTATGAGTATTTGTTTTATTCTCAGTATTCTGATAGTTTTATTTAATTTTTATTCATAACAATCTCTTGTATTTCTTTTATTTCTGTTTCTAGTTTCTTACTTATTTTCTCTAGGCTTTCAATATTTTCAGTTATTTTTGTGTTAATTTTTATCCCGATGTTCAGTGGTGAGATCACTTGCGTTTTTTGTAACAGTTTTTGAAGCAATATTTTTAATTTCAGTTATAATTGATTCTTTTAGCTCAGTGACTATTTGTACCTTTAATATGCTTAATTTTTATCGAGTATTTCCTCCAACGTTGTAAAATGAAAGGCTAACTAACTTTTCTGCCGGCATATCAGTTCCAGTACTAGTCTGTTATATATAGCGAGCAGTCCCGTAGAGTGTCTCCGAAAACGCTCGAATCAGAGTCGTCTCTGAAGATGCTGTCATTTGCATTGGAGGGTTTTGTTCTCAGGGTAATGTTACTTAAGCTAGGAGATTGTTCTTCAGTCGCCTGTACATGCTTATTTTCAGGTCGCATGGGGTGTTTGTGTTTATGGTTTTAGGCATGTTACTACGACAAGTTTGACAAATCCATTTCTTTTGCGCTCAGGAGACATAATATTATAAAAACGTTGAGAACTAACATTTGCGCAATCTAAATATAACTTTCCTTGCATTTAAAACATGTTAAATATTGCCTGTTTGTTATAACTTGGAAACAGCCACACCTTTAATGTTACTGATGCCATCTTGTGTGTATATGAGGTCCAGTCTACTGATCAAGTACATAGAAGTCGTTTGTTCGTCAATTGCTATTAGATGGCACTACTCTCAACGTATTTGTACTTTAATAACTTAATTTTAAAATTAAATAAACGCCATCTATTATGTAAACTATATTAATCTATTTATTAGTCCAAGGCAGTCGATTCATTTGCGTTGTTTTAGTCTTATTCGTTAGATGGAGCTATATGTAAAGTTATGTACTCTTCAATAATTATCATTTATAGTAGATTTAATCACACATTTTTTTAAATTATGGATTTATTCAAGAAGTCCATTGTTTCTAATAACTAATGATTCATTTTTTTCGTTTACTGAAGGGAGAATAACTAAATATTTTTTAAATAAAGTTTGTAACGATTTTTAATACATTTGAATTTAATTAACTACAACTATAAAAATTACAGACTTAATTAATAGTTACTTTCCTGTTTCTTATAGTGTCCAATTAGTTCTTTTGATTAAATTTGGTTTTGATGCACTTTATCACTTTCTTGCTAATAAAATACTCCCAACTTGGTTACACACAAAATTCAAAATAAATCCGTTTGCACTAGTCACTTTTACTGGATAACATTTGTAGTTTGTATTTACATTATTATAAACTCACTTAACTAAGAAACCAACAATAATAATTCACATTTAATATTTTTTAAATTTATAATATTACGGAGTTGATGTTAACGTGACAGTGGCGCCAAAGATAACAATAACAACTAAAAATAAAAAACTGCGGTTGCAAACTCGCCTGCCAAGCGTAGAAACTATGGCAAATATACCCCATTGGCTGTGGCAGTGGACTTTTACGGTAACAGTAACGGTAACGAAAACCAGGATTTTAATTAGGTTCTTAAAATGAAAAAAAAGTTTTTCTTTTTTGCTTGCAAAATGATGATAAAGCACTTTGAGACCAACACAATTTTGTTTCACAAAGTTACCCAAATTTCCACGTGTTAATTAAAAAAGGTTAAACTGTTATAGAGTTGGTATGAACCCACATCAACAGATTAGGCCTGTTCGGAATATTGTGTTACTAACTTTTACCCGCGACTTCACTCGCGTAAAACACTTGCAGAGAGTAACAGTGGTCTTTGGGCGAGTAGTTAATTATCTAAAAACTACTTTAAACTCATTTTTTTTGTTTATCTATTAGCTATATAGCCATTATCTCTATAACTATGTTGGATAAGGGAAAATGGTATAAAAAAGAAACTGAAGATCTATTTATTTCACATAAAAGTAAAAGTATCAATTCAGGCAATCCAGAGATGAGCCCGGACAGACAGACATACATTTAAAAAATGTTATTGGTAATTAATTAAGACATTATGTATATATATCATACCTTCTTATATATTTATGTCTTAATAGCATGCAAGTAACCCTCGGAGCTTTAAAAAAGCCAGTTATTTAGATATTACAGACACCATCATTCTCATAGTAACACAGGGCAGCCTCTCATAAACACCATCTTCCTTGCCTTTTTTTACATAGAGAAATGCCTACCCATAAAGGAAAAGACGGGTTATGTCGGACTCGCACCGACTAAAACCCCTTGGTGTTCAACCTTTGCCGCATATTGGCAAGGCTACGGGAACGCTTTCACCAGCGCCGGCACCTCCATGGCAGCCCCTCCTCGGAGGAGGACTTCTCCTCCCCATTCTCCTTCTCAGGCAAGGCGCACCAGGAACACAAGATGCGCCTTCCTCCACGGCCTCCAACTCCACCTGCGCAAAGGACCCCCCGAATCTGATACGCGGAGGCCATGGGGCCAGGAAAAACGAGCGCTCGGAGGCACTGGCTTTCCCGACTCCAGCGGCGGATCCACCTCTGCTGCAGCGGTAGGGGAAGAGGACACCCCTCTCGCCGCAGCCCACCAACACATATCTGAAGTGGCTGCCGGCCCACCGGAGTGGCTTCACCTGGGCCGACCCTACACCACGGCCAACCAAGTGGGTTCCTCTGTTCACCGCGGGTGACCGCCACGCTACTAAGCCCCCGCCATGACTGCACTATAAAAATTACAACAATGGACAGAACCACTATATTATTAGCCTTAGCACTCGTAGAATGACTTAGGCGGAATCTGTCGCGCACAGCGCCTAACTTGAAACTTACTTGAAACTTACTCCTTATAACATCAGCTATCTGCCAGTGAAAGTCCCGTCAAAACCGGTCCAGCCGTTTCGGAGATTAGCCGGAACAAACAGACAGACAGACAGACAAAAATTTTAGGTAAAGGTACGAATAATGTGGCCTAGTTTGTACCGGCATTACTATTGCATATTTTAACATGAAAAGTAGTTATTGAGACATAACTGTAATAGTTAGACATATCGTGTCCTCTATAAAACTGTAGCACATTACTTTGCTCTATTGTCAATATTTTCCGCAGCGTACGCGATATAAGGATTTTTTTGGTATTTTTTTACACCTTGTTACATATTTAAGTTTCTCACACGGATCCTAACTGTTTGAAAATATTATATCGCCTATGTTCATAGGATAAAGTAGGATTCTAATGGTGAAAGATTTTTCAAATCGTTCCAGTAGTTTCGGAGCCTATTCAATTTGAACAAACAAACAAACAAATCTTTCCTCTTTATAATATTAAAAAATTATATTAGTGTAGACAAACGAGTAGGGATTTTCCGATCTACCCTCAATTATACCCCGCCACCATTGATATGACGCTCTGCTAAAGTGACGCAACCTCTCGCTCAAGCTCGATCCTACCGGTATTTCATAGACGCGCTGTCATACTTTTTATAGTAACGTACGTTACGTACTGATGGTAAGTGAATGCTGTGGCCTATAAGCATTTCTAATGAATACAGTGACAATTCAAGAGGCTTCTTGAATTGTCAATGTATGACAATTGAAGAGAGGGAAATGAAACAAGAGATAGGCTGCAGCATCTGCCTGATAACAACAAAAAATTAATCTAAAACTAAAAAAATAAAAGATAACTATCCCTTCTATGAGGCAATATATGGAGGCCTATGTTTTGAAGTAGATTTATGGTAGACTGTAATGATGATGAAGATGATACAAATAATATAACAAAAAAGGCAAACTTAAAATTTTATAGATCTTAGCTTCTCGTTTCTAAGGTGTGTAATCATAATTTACTACGTGGTAGAGCCATGCTGCAGCAATATTATAGTTGTAGCAAGAATGGGTCGGCTCGACTGGGGAAGGACCACGCTCTCATACTCGAATACCAGCGTAAAATAGTAGCTCAATGCTGCTGTGTTTCGTATGGTGAGTGTAGAGAAGCGGAGACACTTTATACTAGATACAAGGCATTCAATCTTAGTCCTCAGGGTGACAAAGTTTGCATTTCGGTTCTCAATCGAGGATAGATGTAGATGTCTATGGCCACAGCATCCACCTCATCATCAGATGGGCTGTGTGATCGCTTGTCACCCTTTGGTTCGGCTAGTTTAATAAACATTCGAAATTTGTTTGTTGATTTTCTCGGAATACTCGCAACTGTTACACCATTGTTACTTTGGTTTGGATGTCCCTGTATTTCGCGGGTCGATGTAATTCTTGCTTACTATTGATCCGTTAAAATTATGGACATCTTTTCGTCACGTGATCGAAATGTAATGTCAACGCTGCGCGTTGTGAGCGAAAGCACATTTTTTCTCTACTCCTAAATATATGTTCTGCCGCAAGTTCTTCCCCGAATTGGATAATTGTGAGTGATCGAAATCCGCGTCACTGGGATCCCCGAAGAAGTACACGAGAGCAGGAGTCCGACCTTTGTAATATTGTCTAGTCAACGGTATCGAGTAGAATCAGACAGCTTCTATGTAAATTACAGTCTATTTCCCATTTCCACCACCCTTATTCTATAAAAAAATTATCATCATTAGGCCGAAAATGTCCACTTCTGGGCATGGATTTTTTTGTTATAGGATTCGCCTTAACAGTCGGAGTGACGATTGCAGTACAAACGTTACTAAGATGCTGCTTTCTGTCGTTGGGATATACTTGACATAACTGAAATTTTAATTGCAATTACATCTTGTTATTCAATTACAAAATCTCGTGAATCCGCTTTGGCCATATTCTCTATTGTTCTCTTCACGGTTATAATCCGTTCCAGGTTGAAGCTGTTGATGTCGTTAATGGACGACACTATTATCTTGGTATCAGTCTCCTGCATGATTCTCTTGATGGTGTTACCACCTTTTCCTATTATACGCCCGATGAGATTGTTGTGAGCCAGTATTTTGAGGCAAATTTCACCTTTATTGGCAGTTTTCCAGGTCACCGTAAATGGTGATGGCCTTTTCCAGCGAGCCAATATTATCCTTGCGGTGCACGGCGACGCTTGCGCTGGCGTTACAGCTCTCGCGTGCCCGCAGCCCGAAGTCTGAATCCCACTGCGTCCGCTCTCCCGCTCTCGATTTCCACCACCTTAACAACTACGCGATTGGGATAAGCTTTTTGGCTATCGAACTGATACTGAAGTAAAAGTTTTTTTTTCGTTCACTATTTCCTATTCCACAAGACCGCCAGTCTGTTTGTGCTTCCATTTCTCACTCGAGCTACGGCCGCTTCACAAACTACTCATGGACAAAATGGTGAAATACCGCAGGGCGATCAATGGGCTGAACGGGTACAAGCTGGAGGGCAACCGCGTGAAGGTGGAGCCGGGAAGGCGAGCGCGCGCGGCGGGAGGTGCGTGTGGCCCGGTGGCGGGCGTAGCGGCAGCGGCGCACCCGCCGGCGCGCGCCCCACTGAATTCCCGCTGCGGCTGCTCGTGCAGAGCGACATGGTCGGTGCGATCATCGGCCGCCAGGGTAGCACCATCCGCCTCATCACGCAGCAGTTAAGTGGCCTTTATAAAATATTCTATTATGAATATTTGGGAAAATGGGTCATTTTGTCTACAAATATTGTCAATACGTTGACTACAGTGCCATCAATCGGAACCTAGCTGTGAATTTATGTCTCGAGTTAAGAAATATATTGTGTGAATATGACCCCAACTAGTCAAGTCGCTTAGAAGTTAAACGATCGCTAACAGACGCACCCACGATTACATATACATAATATACAGATATTTCCTTATCAATTGAAATTATGTAGTAGGAGTAGGTTCATTAATGTCTATGTTATCGTTGAACAGAATCACCTAACGTGAGATACTGAGGGTTAACACGTTCACTGCGGCAAGTAAAATCGTAATTCTTCATCTGGTGCGGCGGCGTGTCAAAATGCGCCCCCGATGATATTTCCGCCAGTGTGTGGCAGTTCTTTTCGACCCACCAGCACTAGGGTAGATTATTATTGCTATAACTTTGCGAAAACATAATGTATACAATTTTTTTGTACTGTTAGAATGACCTTGAACCCAACTTCCTTAGGTTCGATTTGCCCCGGGATCTGCCAAACAGGAAATGAGAAATAAAAAGAAGTGCGGTTCTGGCCGATATCGACCTGAACCGCAATAGAAAATATTTTTAGTAGTGATGGGACAGAGAAAAATAAGGGGATATCGAAAATAAAACAGAATTATCGTAAAAGAACTGAAAAATGTTTTTTATTTACTTATGCCTGTCTTGGAAATATGTCACGCAAAGGTTTTGGTTGGTTTTCCTGCAATTTTTTTTATTTTCTTCACTTTTTTTGCTTCGGTACTACTATAGGATTTCCGCAGTCTGTCGTAGCACCCTGCACAATTTCTTCGTTTAGCGCTCATCTCAAGCACATGATCATTGTCCTTAGGTTCTATTTGATTTTCTGAAATTTTTTCTTAATTCCGTGTGATTTATTAACCATATGAGTTTTGCCACGGGACTCGCTGTTGGGAACTAATAAATAGGTACTCAAATAAAATTTAAAAGTTATGATAGAACGCTTTGAACTATAAAGTGTTAAAAGCGGCTTAGTACTTTAGAAAGTTATTGGCAGGAGTTTCAAGGTAATCATCTTAAACTTTTTGAGTCTGACGATAAATCTCATGAATATTTTACTAGTAATTACGCCTCATAAACAAATGACAAATGAGATTAATATCGAGCCGGTGATCTTTGCACCAGAGATCGCGCCTGTCAATAGTATCATCAACATATCGATACCCATCAATACGATCAACGTGTCAGAGAATTTCGGGCGTTTAGAAAACATTGACCGGCAGATTAAAGAGTTAAAGTCAGCTTCGGATGGCATAGCTAGCGAGGCGAACAGCCTCAACTATCATGATGTCCATCACTACGCCGTTATCTATTCTCTGGTGGCGGCAGGACTAGCAGCAGTGTGTGGCATGGGTGCGCGAGGTGGAATGCTTCCGCGTCCCCGCTCACCCAGCTTCAGCCAACTGTGAGCGTGACACCAGTGTAAAGTGTGTGTGTTTAAAAGATGTGAAGTGTGATAGTGAGTGTGCTAAAGCAGAGCAAAGTGATCATTGTGCAAGTGTGTCCGATCAAGAGAATCAAAGTGGGCCTAATCAGACGGTATAAAACACTTCCCAGTTTTATTAAAATGTAATTTTAGGAAAACTCGCTATAAATTGTCGGGTCATCATCTTGTAAATTAGCCGATAAGTGTTATGTCGGTCTCATCTATGTTTTAGTTTAGCTCATCTCATAATCATCTCGCCCATCTTCTCGCCCGGGAGCATGTACGGTGCAACCGCACAAATCGCCCGATCAGCATTTTCGCCTCATATACCTATTTTATTGTTCATCGAATCAGTTCACATAGCATCGCCACACAGCGTTCGTGTACTCATAGCTATTAATAGCGTTTTTAAATATATTTTCTGTTTTACCTCAAGCAGCATATTTTATTTATATTATCAGCAGCAGCATCTTAGGTATAACGTACAGTA
>JAGSMP010000875.1:0-87483 GCA_029286625.1 Parnassius orleans
GTACTTTAGAAAGTTATTGGCAGGAGTTTCAAGGTAATCATCTTAAACTTTTTGAGTCTGACGATAAATCTCATGAATATTTTACTAGTAATTACGCCTCATAAACAAATGACAAATGAGATTAATATCGAGCCGGTGATCTTTGCACCAGAGATCGCGCCTGTCAATAGTATCATCAACATATCGATACCCATCAATACGATCAACGTGTCAGAGAATTTCGGGCGTTTAGAAAACATTGACCGGCAGATTAAAGAGTTAAAGTCAGCTTCGGATGGCATAGCTAGCGAGGCGAACAGCCTCAACTATCATGATGTCCATCACTACGCCGTTATCTATTCTCTGGTGGCGGCAGGACTAGCAGCAGTGTGCGTGGCATGGGTGCGCGAGGTGGAATGCTTCCGCGTCCCCGCTCACCCAGCTTCAGCCAACTGTGAGCGTGACACCAGTGTAAAGTGTGTGTGTTTAAAAGATGTGAAGTGTGATAGTGAGTGTGCTAAAGCAGAGCAAAGTGATCATTGTGCAAGTGTGTCCGATCAAGAGAATCAAAGTGGGCCTAATCAGACGGTATAAAACACTTCCCAGTTTTATTAAAATGTAATTTTAGGAAAACTCTATAAATTGTCGGGTCATCATCTTGTAAATTAGCCGATAAGTGTTATGTCGGTCTCATCTATGTTTTAGTTTAGCTCATCTCATAATCATCTCGCCCATCTTCTCGCCCGGGAGCATGTACGGTGCAACCGCACAAATCGCCCGATCAGCATTTTCGCCTCATATACCTATTTTATTGTTCATCGAATCAGTTCACATAGCATCGCCACACAGCGTTCGTGTACTCATAGCTATTAATAGCGTTTTTAAATATATTTTCTGTTTTACCTCAAGCAGCATATTTTATTTATATTATCAGCAGCAGCATCTTAGGTATAACGTACAGTATATCCATATATATATCCCCTATCCCTACCTAAAACCTATCCTATCTATACCTACGTAAAAACCTATTGTTGTGCGCCACTATTAATGTCTTGCACATGGCAACACTAGTTACCACTAGCGCCCCTAGTATCGAGTAGCAGAACTAGGAGAGTCAAGATCCTAGAAATTCCGGGACCGATATGTACTGAACATTCTATATGTTTCTACAGTAGAAGGTTCTGGAAAGTATCTGAGGCGCTATATAGAACCACAGACGACCGGGTCAGTATTGAATTGGCGATACCAGCGAAGACTTCAGCGATACAACTGCGAACTTAAGCGATCTGTAGTAAAATTGTGTTTTGTTATTAGTGTGGTTTAAAGTTGTAATTAGTGTTTGTAATTAAAGTGTCAATTTTGGTAATTCACTAGCTTTTAATTGTCTCTGAACCCCAAGCTCGTAACACTATCAACAATAATAAAGATATGTTTAGTGTTTGTTTGAATGTTTGCATAATTCGTGTGCGTATGACAACTAACTTCATTTCACTACCGACATCACTAAACAGACAGTACTATGGATAGTGGTAATTTGAGAATCACTCTTAGGATTCTTTGAACAAAATTGTCTGTTGATGAAGGACTTTAATGACGTTTGTTTACATGTATCACTGTTATTCTATAATGAACGCTGCGATAAAAGTGTAATAGTTTTATTCTATCTTCTTCATTATCGATCCAATAGTCTAATCACTACGGACACCCACCATATTTTAGTGATTGCCATTTATCACACGCTTCGTGGGGGATTGGTGTAAACAAGACTGGACATTTCTTTATACAGATAAGGTTGATAAACAAGCACATAATCCATTTCATGGTAAGCAGATCCTGTGCGCATAGAACTTCATCAATACTCAATTAAGAATCAAAATTGAGTATTGATGAAGTGCGTAGTCATTTCCGCAAATTAACACACAGTCCACTTGATGGCTAGCGGATTCTGTGACGCATTTTTTACATCGTATTTTTGGCTTTATTTTTTGCCGAACAAATTATGAATCAAAATGTAGATGCGTTATCAACTCGAAAAATGCACACACAGTCCTCGTGACGGTATGCGGATTCTAGGGCGCAAAAACATCTAAACATATTCTTGATTAAGAATCAAAATGCATTCATTGTTACCTCCGAAAATAAACACACAGTCCACTTGATGGTAAGCAAATCCTGTTGCGCATAAAGCGCTACTGCATTACAGCCTATCGAAACTCCACTGCTGAACATAGGCCTCAAAAATTACTTATAGAGAGGATATTTGCCAGAAGCTACGATTGGCAGATTGGCAACCGTAGATTTTTATTTTAGTTGTTATTAGGAAGACATTGCTGCCTATCTCCTTCTTTGTTTTCTTCTGCCTCCTCTTATAACACCCACGGGACGATACGAATACATCGCTATTACACGGTAAAATAAATATAAAATATACAATATCTATTTCACACAGTAAAAAAAAACTAAAATGATTATACAGTCAAATTCTCTGCAGTATAGTGCCAAGAACGCTGGCTGCGATTGATCGTAGTATGGTTATATTTATCTTTAAACGTCTAAACAGATTTGGATTAAATTAAAACTAGCACATATTATACCCTTAACCAAGAAATAGTAAGTTATGGGAAAATGAACATGAAGGTTTTGGATGGAGCTGCGGGCAGAAGGTAAATTTTTTTATAATTATACTGCGGTCGATGTATGTAGTACGGCACTGACAATCACAAAAAGGGAGTTTGCGGGCAATGCAAATACAAATTTGAATAACAAAATCGTCGTTTCATGCCCGATTTCCATATTCACAAGTTCAAACACGGAGCTGGTGTGCGTGAATTTTAATTTGCGGTATTTTATTTGGAAATGAAGATTTATCAATGATCTTTATTATTCCATGTAATCGTTGGTCTAGCGGTCGTAAACGCGACTGATGATCATGAGGTCCCCGGTTCGAATTCCGGGTCGGGCCAACTAAAATCAATTATTGAGTTTTTCTGTCAAGAAAATCTCAGAAGCAGACAGGAATTTTTCGATGTTTCCACCCTTCTCGGAAAGCACGTTGTTGGTGCTGCGCCCATCTCTCTCGTCGTCGGTGCTGCGCTGTCCTATCGGACTATGAGAGTGAGGGAATGGAGAGTGCACCTGTGCTTGCGCATACACTCGTACATTATAATCCTATCCTGCGCAGATTTTTGACTTTTGGATCGGTCCGCCTTCTTGTAAAACGTTTTAAAATAGTTGTCTGACTGACATATATAAAAATGGAGCTTTAGAATGTAAGTGAAATTGAGTAATTTTTTGAGAGATTTAAAGCGTCTGCAAAGCGATACTGCCGACGGAAAGTGTATGGATTATTGATGACTGATTTATAACGACATTATCTAACATTTACGTAAAAATCAGCTGTGAGGATTAATAAAGGTGAGTATTGTTTTACGTACTTTAATTACCTCATACCTGGAAAATGGCCCACTGGCCAAGCTAGCAGGTAGGCATGCGATCATAATACATACTAACACTACTCAATCATACACATTTCGTTCGTCAGAAAATAAGTGACGTCTGGTGGCCCTGGGATCTTGCTCTAACACGATAGGCTAAGCATTCTTAAGTGAGAACAGTTGTGGCGGAAAACTATTGTTGTATTTTAACTTACAATGCAATATGGCAACATTCATATTTATCAATACGTGGTAGAGCCACGTTGCAGTTATATAATGATTGTAGAAAGATTTCAGAAGAGAGTCACAAGAGCAACCTCCTAGGATCCCTCTAAGAAAAAAATTAAAGAAACAAATATATTAACAGTATATTTACGAAAACTTAATGTATCAAAAACAAAAATAGTTTTATTTAAAATAGTGATGTACATTCTTTAAATACTTAGAACAGGTACAAGCTACTTATACCAGTTAATCGACTCCATATAGTCAGTAATTCCTTCATGGGACAATGCATAGGTACGCTTTTACAACAAACTCTCATAAATTTGCGGGACTTATCTATCAAAGTTTAAAATTTCTATGAAGCAAAAATAATTTAACCCATATCTTCCCAACACTATAAATTCTTATCTGATTTTTTAAATGTTTACATAAGATTATGCTATAGGGCAAAGTAACATATTTAAACAATTAAAAAAAAATCATTGCCCTTTTGAATTACAATACCGATCCAATAATGGAACATTTGGAACATATGCTGATGTATTTTCTTTATAGATAGAAAGTAAAGGAGACCAAATAACTTGATAAGGAGTAGTTTAGATAAGTTTATTAAAAAAAATATTAAAATATATTAAATATTGTAATATTACGGGATCGTATGAAATACTTCTGAGCATTTAGCATGCAAAGCAACCGCACATTTGCTAGAGTTTTTCGAAGTATTTTTATGACACAATCCACATCGTCTCTACTTGCCGTTATCCACTATGTAGTGGTCCTTTCAATATAATCGAATGCTTAAAGAGACCCGTTTTATGACAGCTAATGAAGATTTGGATACATAATTCGCTTTTGTTATCGTGCCATTAGATGATGTGCTGTCATTCGTCACGGGTTTTGTCATAAAGTACGACTGCAACACATACCTGGTGAAGGGCAATAGGTCATGAGCACATTTTTCCTTAGCAGTTGGCGATAACCAGTACAACTGGTGAGCATTATTTATACTTACGTTGAGAGGAAACATGAGTATTTGCCAGTACCATCTCTTCAACCTTAGGCCGATTCTATAATAGCCAACATTTTGTTCTAATCGATCGACACCTCCCATATGTTTGTTATAATTTATAAAACAGCGTGGCTGGTCCACTTCTTTCTTCTGTTTATCGCACCATCTTTTTACTTTCCCTACTAGTGCCACTCCACACTAAGTTGACGCTATTGTTACGATATTGATATCGTTGTATCTTACTAACGTAATATCAGATTACACATCTGTGGTTTGATTGTATGAACCTCTTTTCATAATTTTCATGTCTTTTGAATATTTTAGCGGGCATTTTCTACTCTATTTCCACAGATGGTTCCAGTGGCATCGTTTCCTAAAGATTTCATTTCCGCGAACAAAGGTATTGAGGTAAAAATTGTCCATATAGAAGCAGTAACTACCAGATGGAAGTTTTGATATCAGATCAAGAACTACAGATCCGCCGACTCCAAGGGATGTGATCCAGTGCTAGCTCCTTGATATGGTTCTCCATAAATTAGGTAACCATAAATCGAGTACAAATAGCCCATACTTTGTAGCCGAATCTTATAGGCTTACCATGAATATGTTGTTTACTGGGATGTTTTCCAAAGTGACCATCGACTCGTCTATACTCAAATTTCTGTCGCCTGGAAAATATTTGACCCATCTTCGATTGAGAAGATCTCACAAAGGGCGTACCTTACAAAATTTGTCTCCTGGCTGTAAGTTAGTGTTGTCGCATGCGTGATAAAATCGCAGTAGTTCTTCAAACCTATTTCTTGACATACAAGCTGCTACACCAGGATGATGACAGTCAATGCTTTGCTCCCAATACATTCTGTATCGAGCAACACCATTGTATCCAGATAATAATATGATACTGATAATAATGATAATAATAGGATACCTATGAATCGCTTGATTTCGTCAGAACTAACTTTGAAATTGACGTGTCCTTTCTGCTTTGCACTTTGTTGTCTGTGACCGCAGTAGTTCTATTGCCTCTTCATCATAAAACAACGCCAAAAATTCTAGTGGATTATGAAAATTATCCAAGAAACTGGGAGGTGTCCATTATTTTTCTGCTTGTTGTAGGATATCCACATTTCGCCACTTCCTCGAAATCGTAAGCTTACTTTGTTTTTGAGGGGGTGGGTTTCGTGAAGTGCTTGGAGTGGGCTGTTCCTTTTGGGATTCTTGCTGATGTATTTCCTCTATCCCTCCCTCTACAGATACCTTGGCTCTAAGTTCTGCTTCTGCTAATAACTGATGCCGAGACAAGTCTTCGTCGCTCTTATCAAAATTTTCGGGGGGAGTTATACAAGGTGGTCCAAACAGGAAGGTTATAAAACTTTTTTTTTGATTCCTCACACCTCGTGGTATCCGAAAATACCTATGTATGTTCCGGCGATGGTTTTCGATATGATTTGTCCTGGTATCACTTTAAACAGCCCAAAAAAAATGTATCAAGATTTTTCCGTTTTTTTGTAGCATGATTATAAGCTTATGCATGCATAAAATAATTAGCTCCTAACGTCACTGAAGATACAATAATTTAATCGAAACTTAAAAATTCTGTCAGGAGAGTGGGGCTTGAATTTCAACATTAAATGAAAATAGTAATAAATGATTTCATACTTTCTAATTAATTTTAAAAACTTGGCAGTACTTAATCTTTCATAATAACATAAAATGACACTTAATAGGCCAGTTTTCTGTTACAGACTTCAGTTACTCAGGCAGGAAACTACCTGAATAGTTAATTTGATTTAAAAATCTTTTATCATTTCTATGGCTAAACTAAGATAGTAAATGCTTCATTTAATGTTGAAAATTCAAGCCTCCCTCCTGACAGATTTTTTAAGTTTCGATTAATAATATTGTATCTTCGGTGAATGTTAGGAAGCTAATTATTTTATGCATAGGGCAAATCTCATAAGGATCATGCTACAAAACAAAAACTTGGAAAATCACACAATTACATTTTTTAATGTTAGGCTGTTTAGGGTGAACATTTTCAAAAGGATAAAAATCACAACTCGAAAACCACAAAATCGCGGAACTATACATAGGGTATTTTCGGATACCCTAGGTGTGAGGAATCAAAAAATAATTTTATAACCGCACTGTTTGGACCACCTTGTATATACTTCAGCTTCCAGCACATCACTATCATCTTCTAAATACGAAATTATGTCATTTACCCTTAACCCAAAACAAAAATAATGTAATATATATTTTATTATATAAATACTAAGCCTTATGTATTCATACATTTTCTCAATGTTAACAGAGTAATATGTTCCCATTGTTTGAAAAATGCAACAGTATCAGAAAACATGTCATGTACACTAAATACTCAACATATTTATTCATTTTATTATTAGATATTACAGATGACAGTAAAATCAATAATAATTTGCAAGGTAATACGTAATTTTACAATAAACGTAAATAAATGTTACTTACCGACTGTGTGACGCCATTATGTGACAATTACTAACAACAAAACAATAATTGACAAGTAAAATTCACGCGCAGTGCACTTTGTGGCACGCGCTTTTGACAGACAAGTTATTCAGTGTTACCCGTAAGCATAAAAAAACTAATTCGCAATTTTTATATTTAAAAAAAAAATCTGTGTTACCGTTTCAACCGTCCGACCACCAATTGGCCAAAATGATTCCCTTATTGTAGCTTATAGTAATTGGGGTCCCGCGTGCATTAAATTCTTATGTTGGTAATCAATTTTTAATTATTATTATTAATTATTTTAATTAATAACAATCGAGTAAAACGGTGTGTAAACTGTAATAAGATAGGGTGTTTCCTATCATAAGAAAAGTTTGAGTTACTTAAGCGACCTCCTACTCGCTTGATATTGTTTTGGTCTAAAACTACAGTGAACCTATTTAATGGACTTTTTTTGGGCAAAGATAATCCCATAAGGAGCATGCTATACTCTAAAAATGACTCCCTTTGTACGTTCCTAATAATGACATTCAACGCGTCTTGTTGTTCACACTCGGTTAAATAGTTAGTAGAAGGAATCTTCTCATATCTTAATGAAACGTAAGATATAGGATACGGTGGCTAACGGTACGGCATGGTTAAGTCTTAAAAATTGGAAAACTGTTTAAAATCAATAAAATCAAGAGATTTATTATCATTGTCAGTAACATTTAATGAGACTTCTGGTTGAAGCTCGGGTAGTAAAGTGACATTTTTTGGCTGTGGAGGTCATTGTGATATATCTTGTTTAAGATACCTTGGACCACACCACCACAGATGACTGCTGCAATGTTTCACTGTCAACTCCGCGAGATAGAAGTTCTGCGGGGTTGTCACTAGTCGGTACATGCCTCCAAATAAAATTTCTTGATTTTTCTAATATCTCCGCTACACGGTTGCGCATAAATGGCTGCAGCTTAGCGGGTAGCATTTTTAACCATCCCAATACTATAGTGGAGTCGGTCCAGAATATAGTACGACTAATTTGCACCTGAAGTGAAGTGATTACTTTTTCGTAAAGTCGCGCACTTGTGAGAGCACTACAAAGCTCAAGTGTTTAATACAATTGCGCAATTTATGAGAGTGTACGTAATTATGCTAATTATTACATAATTTATAAATCATATTTCTCGGGAAAACGTCGCCGAGTACCGACACAAGCTTGTGTCTGAAGTCGACATTTTGTTGAACAAAGTCTCGGACTGGGGCGACTAAATCTAGTCCAGTTCAATCCCCAGAAGACACAAGTTTGCGCGTTTACCGCTAAAAAGAACCCCTTCGTCGCATCTCCTTAGTTTCAAGGAAGTCCCCTTGTTGCATCAGCCAGTATCGGAATCCTCGGATTCGACATATCGAGTGACGTGCAGTTTCGTGGTCACTTGGAAAAGAAGACCAAATTGGCCCCTTGGCGTGCTCAGCAGAGGGACTGTAATTCTTGCCGGCACACCGCCTGCAATTTTACAAGGCGCAGGTTTGACCGCACATGGAATACTGTTCCCATCTCTAGGCTGGGGCACCATCCGTACCATCTGGATGACTGGCGGTCCACCACTGTGTTATTTAAAAGAAGTTTTTATGGCAAATATCCCCCATATGAGGCAATCTATGGGGGACGCTTATGTTCGGCAGTGCACTTTAATAGGCTATATCGGTAACGGTAATAATGAATAGGATAGTTAAAGTGAATGTAAAATTGTACTATTATTTAAATATCATGAACTAGCATCTTCACGAAAAGGAATAAAAGAGATTTTAGACGTTTTTTTGAAATAAAATATTTAAAAATGTATTAATAAGCTTTATTCGGGTATTTCATATCTGATTAATATTTTTGAGCGACTACCTGAGTTCGAACTTGAAAAAGCTGCTAAGATATTTACAAAAGCAGATTCAACATGCACACTTTATCGGAATAGTAATTTATTGAAAGCGCTTTTCTCGATTGATAGGGAGCTAAAAGATACATAAAGGCTTCAGATGAGGATTTTGTTCTTAGCAAAATCTCCAACGATTTTCACTAAAAGTTTTTATACTACTGCTAAAGATTATTGAGATAAACTTGTTTTGACTGAAATGTTAAAACTCATCTTTCAATTTGTTTGAGAAAATTTTGAGCATCAGAAATTTACGCACGAGCGTTTTATCTATATTGTTTTGTTAATATATTTCCGTATTAAAAGTAAAACGTAGAATAGTCTTTATACGTCCCAAAGCTGCGGAATCCTCATTTCTGAGGGTTTTGAGCAGAGACTATTTCGCCACGCAGTTTGTATCATATGCACGTATGGTAGGACCAATTTTGTGTCTAGAAGTCCGTCTGGGCAGGTACCACCCTTCATGCCTGCTAAATAGCAGTGCTTTGCACTGATGTTCCGATCTGATGGGTATTGACAGCCAGTATAATTATAGACCATTCCATGTGAGCCCTTAGTGGTAACAACGCATCTGTAGCTTTCTTTGTTCGCAGTTGGTTGAAGGTGTCCATGGACTGCAGTGGCTACTTGTAAGTTCGTTAGTCACTCGTTTTATAAAAAGTCAATATGTCGTTATTTTTTTCATTTAATCACACATGAAAGTTTCGTGCTCGTCTTTCAGTAACGTACCCATTAAAGAAAGAGAAAAGAAAGAAAGAAACATTTATTGCAACACGCCACAAACATCACTAGACACTTAAATTTTAACATTTCTATATATATTACAAGATTACTATTACCAAGTATCAGTGCGTGCACTGTTTTGTTTCAGGCTGAAGAGTTACAACATTATCTTTTTAAAAAAATCCATTTTTTTTGGTTGTTTCAAGTTGCTTATTCTATACAGTTAATAGCCTGAATTTAACACGCAAAAGAACACCTGGTTTCCCTCTCCCAATTAAATAATTTTCTAACAAAATGTAACTAGTATTCAACATTACAAATGTGGGTAAAATAATAACTAATAAATATGAAAGGTTATTTCATAAAATTTATTACGAAACTGAAGCGTAGTATCGTCTTCAAATAACATTTTGTCAGAACAACTGCTCGAGGCACTTTATTGTCAGATTGTTGCTTGTACTTTTCATTTAATTTATACAACGATAATATAAAAGCTATATTATGGTTGAAGCAAAATGGATTCATGATGTGGTTGAAAAGTCGACCGGGGAAGGACCATGCTCTCACAAAATACAGCAGCACAATGCTGTTGTGTTTCATATGATGAGTGTAGAGAATCGGAGACCCTTTTTACTGGAAACGAGACATTCCATCTTAGTCCTCAGGGGTGGCAACGCTTATACATTATGATTCTTAAACGAGGATAGATGAAGATGTCTATGAGTCATAGCATCCACTTACCATCAGGTGGACTGTGTGCTCGTTTGTCACCCTTATGCTATAAAAAAGAGAGTCATTTAATTTATTTTTAACTGCACTGCATGGCCTATGTCCGCCTTTTCCAAGAAGCGAGTCACTTCACTTAGTTAGTCTCTGGCTTTAAGTATCCAGTTCCCACCTACATTTAATGCCCCATACTGAGTTTGCTTAGTGCCCCACTCTGACTTTGCTTAGGTGCGTTATCCACTCCATGACTTGTCTACTCCATCGGTTGTAACTTCTGCAACAGACGCGACGAAGCCATTGTCATTTCAGTTTATAAGCACGGAAGGCTATTTTAATAATTTTATTACTTTAATAAAGTTATATTAAAATAGTAATGCTATAAACTTTATATTATGTTAGTACATATTGGAGGGTGAGATTTGGCATAGTTAAAGTTTATATGGAAAAGTAGTGCAGAGAGCTGAAATTTATATATAATACATTAAATAAAATAAATTAAAAAAATTATTGTTTACATTCGTACTCCAAATGCCAATTGTCAAACACATAATAGTCTATGATCAAACATGGAGTAAAGATTGTCACCAAAGAACTTTAAAATGTTGCCAACAAAATAACCACTAACTTGACGTTTGAAAAACGAAAATTAAAGTTTTAAATTAATTTTAAATCTTTAATTGCTTATGTCGAAAAATAGAGTTTTCATTTCATTTCATTTGTGATTTACTTTTTATATAAAAAAAAAAAACAAACGTCGCTTTAATACATACCATCAATAATCATCACAAAGTGCGATATGAAAATAAACAAAAGCATTATTTATGAAATACAAAGCATTGATAACGTTTTGAGAACAGAATAAAAATTAGTCCTTTTAATTTTGTTTACATACAGTTAAAGCTAATAATTAAAAACGTGTTATTTAAAGCGTATTATAAGTTTTTTTTTTATAGGAGAGGGGGCAAACGAGCATGCGGCTCACCTGATGGTGAGTGACTACTGCTGCTCAATGAACAACTGCACCAGGGGAACCAGGGGCATTGCAGATGCGGTGCTAGCTTTTTAAAAAGGAGTAGGCTCTTTTCTTGAAGGTCCCTAAGTCGTATCGGTCCGGAGAAATCGCTGGTGGTAATCGATTCCACAAGGAAGCTGTGCGAGGAAGAAAACATCTTCTCAATCGCACAGTGGGCCGCCAATCATCCAGATGGTGTGGATGGTATCGGAGTTCTGCCGCGATGTGCGTTCGTGAAACTTGGCGGCTGGGATTAATCCGAACATTTCAGAAAACTCCCGTGATAAATGCGAAAGAAAATGCAAAGAGATGCAACATCTTCGCAGCGCAATGAATTGAGCAGATCGGAAAGGACTCGGTCGTCGACGATTCGAGCCGCTCTGCGCTGGATGCGGTCAAGTGGAAGGAGCTGGCACTGGGGAGCCACAGCCCAGAGATGGGAACAGTATTCCATGTAAGGCCGAACCCGCGTCTTGTAAAGTAGCAGGCGTTGTGCCGGCATGAAATACTGTCCTGCTCTGCTGAGCACGCCAAGCATTTTGGAGGCCAATTTGGCCTTCGTGGTGACCATGAACTGCACGTCACCGATATGTCGACGCCGAGGATTCCGATACTGGCTGAGGCAACAAGGGGAGTGCCTTGAAACTGAGGAGATACGACAAAGGGGTTCTTTTTAGCGATAAACGCGCAAACTTGTGTTTTCAGAGGATTAAACTAGACTAGATTTAGTCACCCCCAATCTGAGACTTTGTTCAGCAAAGACTCGACTTCAGACAAGTTTGTTCTAGTACTCGGTGACGTTTTTCCGAGAAATATTGGCACGGCCGGTGTATAGAGCATCAGCAGTACTGTCATCCGCATATCAATGAATGTTACCGGTTTGCAACATGTCATTGATATGCAGAAGAAACAGCATTGGTGATAGCACGCAGCCTTGTAGAACACCAGCGTTAATTGGCTTGTAGTCGGAGCATGCAGCACCTACAACGACCTTGATGCTCCGATCTGCAAGAAAGCTGGTGATCCAATTCCACAATTTCTCGGGAAGCCCATAGGAAGGGAGCTTCGAAAGAAGCACTTTGTGCCAAACCCGATCGAAGGCCTTCGCAATGTCCAAACTAACGGCCAATGCCTCCCTCTTGGACTCTACTGCCTCCGCCCATCTATGACTCAGGTAGACCAAAACATCACCAGCTGATTGACCCCGACGAAAACCGTATTGGCGGTAACTAATCAGCTGGTGATCCTCAAGGTACCGCAGGAGCTGGCAGTTTATAATGGATTCCATTATTTTGGAGAACAAGGAGGTGATGACGATAGGCCTGTAGTTGGACGGGTCTGAGCGGTCGCCTTTTTTAGAGATAGGGTGGACAAAAGCTGTCTTCCATGATTTCGGGACTATGCCTAGGGAGTAGGAGTACCGGAAAAGACGCGTTAGAACCGGTGTCAACTACGGAGCACACGCCCTCAGCACAATTGGACGGATTCCGTCAGGCCCACTCGACTTGTGGATGTCCAAGGAGAGGAGTGCTTTGCAAACCGAGCGCTGTGAGAACCGCACATCCGGCATGGAGTACTCACACCGCGTGTTGGTCAGCGGTGTGTTCCCCTCGTCATCAAGTGTCGAGTTGGACGCAAAAAGGGAGCCCAAAAGGTCGGCTTTCTCTTTTGCGGCGTGGGCCAGTGAGTCGTCCTTCCTATGCAGAGATGGTAGTGATGTCTTACAGAAATTCCCTTGTACAGCCTTAGCGAGAGACCAGAATGCACGATTTCCCGAAGAAAGGCGAATTAGTTTTTCATAAATTCTGCCTATGTGCTCTGAGTTTGCCTTGGCAATAACTCTTTTCAAGGACCTGGAGGCGAAGTTATACTTATTTTGAAGCATGCAATAAGTAACGTACTTATAACAAGATCGTGCTTTGTGGCATTCCTTGGGAGAAATGCCTATGTTCAGCAGTGGACTTTTGATGGGCTTTTGATGATAAGTAACGTAGGTTTATATTAATATTCTCGTTTTTTCTTTTTGCATTAAATGCTATACCAACCTGTAAAGGTACAACTTACCAAACACAGCTTTTAAAATAAAAATTACAAAAACGTTCGTAATGTCCTCCAGATCTAATTTCGGTCATGGTGGCATAAACCCAACGGGATTCGAACCCGGAACCTCACGATCAGCAACCCCGTTTACGACCACTAGACCAACGAGGCAGTTACAAAAACTTTAGTGTTTGTTTATATATATATCTAAAATTATGTATAGAGGGCGGGTGAATTGAGTTAATATAAGTCCCTGGGAGATGGATATTTGTGCCATTTGCTGTAAAGGCTATCGGTCCGTGAGGTCTACGCGCAGCTAAGTTTCTTAAGGAACTGTATCCGCGGCTGCGCGTCACCGCTAGAGATAACAGATCTGGTTCTTACTCTCGACTTTGGCCAAAGTCGAGAGTAAGAACGAGCTCTGTTAGCTTGGTATATCCATTCAACGAGGAAAAGTAGCCAGTTGTCTTGACTTTTTTGATGAAGTTTTGATTCAAGATCGGATTTTTTTTTTACTTCAACACTATATTAGAACAAATCAACAAGAGTTATGACTATAGCGATAACGCCATTTTTAATAAAATTAATAAATCTTCAATTATTTATTTTGAATATTTTTTCACACCGCACATAGTTTTCTGGATAACTGCAAAATTAAATTGAGTTTGAAGTTTTTTTTCAACAATAGAACTTGTAGAGTCCCTTAGCGAAAAGTTTATACAAATATAAACTTTTGTCTTACTATATATTTATGAAAATGTAATGTATGTACATAAAAATATAAATAAATTTGATAGGAACTAAGATATTCATAGTTTAAATACTGGAAACGACTACGAGCTAATGAACTCAACAAAATATAAATAGATTTGATAGGAACTAAGATATTCATAGTTAAAATACTGGAAACGACTACGAGCTAATAAACTCAACAACAACTACCAGTTAATAAACTCAACAGAATTAGTAATTAATTTATGAGTGCAATACGCTTTTACAACAAATTACTAGAAAATGTTTCAACCAGTTTAAAGATTTTGCGTTTTGTTTCTTGCTGGTTCTTCCTAGGTATTTTCCGGACCATAAACAACTCCCGAATAAATAAAGAAATTACGTTGGTATATTAATAAGTATTATGTAATATACCAACTCGACGGCTCTGTGGTGCAGTGGCTTAGCAACAAGTTGTAGCTCTGAGGGTCGCGGGTTTGAATTCCGAACGGAACAGGTATTTGTATGGCCCACAAATAATTGCCCGGGTCTGGTTGTTTGTCCATGTGAAATTTATGTATGTAAACTGCCTCCATGATATTCTAAGTGTGGAAGTAACGTTTGATAAAAAGATATGCAATTGTAAAATCTTTTAATAAAAATATTCTATTCTATCTACTCTTAGGTGTTTCGCAATTCCGTCGACAATATCTAAAAAATATCGTAATGTTTGAGAGGAAAAAGCATCAAAATCGTTTACGAAGGAAAGATCAAAGTTTGTAACATTTTTCCTGGTTTATCAGCGTAGTAATTTATTGAAAGTGGTTTTCCAATTGATAGGAGCTAACGGATATCGAATGGCTTTAGATAAGGATTTGGCCCTAACAGAATCGGCGACGATTTTCACTAAAAGCTTTTATACGGCAGACCAAAGCACATGCCGGTAGATTTTGAGTGATTGAAAACGTCAAATAAGGACATTTTAGGATGAATGAGGGAAATTTGATGTAGCGTACCTTTAATTTTCTGTCGTTTGATTATTTTGTAGATAAAGTGCAATAATAAATATAGTTTACAAAATTAACATACACACAAACCACGAATAAGGTTAACTGGCAGATAATGCTTTTAGTATTAAGCCGCCGTATAGTGTCCTTTTAGTGGCCGCCTTTTATTCCTATACATTGTGTAAGGTTCAATCTCTACATAATATGAAACAAAGTCGCTTCCCGCCGTCTGTACGCTTAGATCTTTTAAACTACGCAGCTGATTTTTATACAGTTTTCATTATTAGACAAAAATATTCAAGAGAAAAGTATACGTATCATACATGCATATTATATATTATATAATTCTTCTGTCCGTGTGTATGTGATTGCACTCCAAAATGGCTGGACCGATTTTGATGAAATTTTGTGTGTGTGCGTGCCGTGCGTACCGTGCGAAGCTGGGGCTGATCGCTAGGAAAGAATAAATAAATAAATTTCTCCTGTATTGTGGAATCATTTCACATATATCAATTGGACATGTATGTACGTCCAACAAACAATTTGCAGGTTATACAGACACTTGTTTCGTATAGCATTTGAACCTACGACCCCGCAGCGGCTGAGCTGAATGCTTAGCCACTAGATTATACCGATGCATACATTTTATTTCAGCTTTGAATGAAAATATCGTAAACTACCCTTTAGCGTAACATTTGATTAAACTCTGTTTTTTTTTTAAAATAATTGGTATTTAATATTTTACATTACCCTACTCACCTCAAATTGGTTCATAGTAGGATTTTACCATAGTTACACGATTGACATAGGCTGGAAGCCGCAGTTGTTTTATAATTTTGAGTTGTTATCAGGAAAATGCTGCTGCCCATCTGTTTCAGTTTACCTCTGTAGCCTCTTACGACACCCACTGAAAGATATGGGGTAGTGGATATTCTTACACCGCACAACGCGGTTATTTGAAGTTTAATTAAATTAAGCTAAAATACCTATTTTGATAACATATTATTAAATTTATGATTTATAACTAATGTTACTAATGAAGAAAAAACAATTTTTATTTTTATTTTAGTAGTCCTACTTCTTGTCGTTTAAATTAATTAACTCTATTTTCCAAAATATATATTAAGACAGTTTTCACAGAATTGAAGTCATGAGATTGTCAAAAGTATCCCAAAGTCGTCAAGTAATTGGAGTTTGGTAAGACCACGCCAATATTTTTAACAGAAGTAGAAAGTTAACGTTTTTCTATTATACTTTATTACTTTAAACCAAAGTTACTAATTTTATGCTTTAAGTTTGAAAGCTTATTTTAGAAAGTCTTCAATTTACAGAAATGCCCATCACTATAATGTAAATGTAAAATCAAACAATAAAGAGTCACCTGAGGTGACTAAAGGGTCTAGAATGAATAATTTAAAAATAAAATTACTTTTATTCTTCTGCTGGTCACCGTTCTGAGCATTGTGCATAAGTTTAATGCCCCATTTCAAAGGTCACATACTCTTTGTTCTTTCTCTAAAATTTAATGTATTATTGAAAGTTATTTTATCGATTTTATCTTAAAAGTGTTTAAAGCCTGGCTACCCCGGAAGATGCTTTTTTTCATTAAATGATGGCAAGTGGCTACTGCAGTTCATTGATACTTGAAACCAACTTTAAACAACAGATATAACACAGATATGTTAGTTTATCTCGTTTCCGTACACTTATTGTTTTCATAGCCGACGTACTTCTGTTAACTACTATTTATTAACTATAACGACTATGATATGATAATATGACTGTCTCTTTAGTGTAGTGATCGTAAACGCGACTAATGATTTTGAAGTACTGGGTTCAAATCCCGGGTTGGGTCAAAATCAGCTATTGGGTTCTGTCAAGAGATTTTTAGTAGAAGCGCGGAGTCAGGAAGTTGACGGTGTTGCACCGCCGTGCCTCGGAGAGCACGTAAAGCCGTTGGTCTCTCCCCATTCGTGTCGAGGTGCCGTCCAATCGAACTATGAGACTGAAGGAATAGAGTGCACCTGTATTTGCGCATACACTCCGGCACTATAATCCTTTCTAGCGCAAATGGTTAGTCTCCGTTGAGACCCACTTAACATCAGTCACTTAACATCAGGTGAACCGCATTCTCGTTTGCCCCCTCTCCTATAAAAATAAAAAATTAAAATATATTGCTATCTGTTGGCGGTTTTGAAGTCTTCCTAACCTTTTCCATGGTCGTACCTTACGATCACCCATAATTATTGGTGCATTTTCTTACGTCGCCACACATTATCATAATTATATATATAATGACTAAACTCTGTATAATTTCTATAAATATATATATATACAGAGTATTTCTATTGCCAAGTTTAAATATTTGAATTAACAGAAACTGTATTTATAAAGAGTGTTTATATTATAAATGAATAAATGGTTGATAATAACAACGGTGGCTGCTTCTAAACTGTTTCTTAAATAAGTTTTGTAAAATGTTTGTACAAATTTATTGTATAATCTACTTTAGAAAAAAGTCTCGCAAGGTTTCTGGCTGGTTCTTTCCAGGACAAAGGTTTTTTTTCCGATCCAGTGTAAAAGTAAGAAATGAATTTTAATAAAAATCACTTGTAATCTATATTGAATAAAAAAATATTCTATTCTATTCTATAAAGGTTTTATCAAAATTTTCATCATAATCGTCATCAATTACATCATCGGCCTCTCTTATTCCACAGTAAGATAAAGATGCTTCCACTTGTTTATTCTGTTCTGTCCTAAAGAAAAAAGAAAAAAAAAAGTTGTTTCCGGGCAATGTGAAAATTAAAATTGTGGAATGTTTACAAAATATATTTACTAACAAAATATATATTATTTCTTCAGCTATTTTTGTACCAAATGAATGTTGCAGAAACAGGAAAAAAGCCTTATGCGAGACGTCAATCTACAAAATCATAAATCGAGAGGAATTAGTTACAACTACCTATTTCTAATTTCATGAACGACATGACCCTCTTAATCTAGGTTAAGTTTTCTTCAAATATCAACCTTTTATTTACACAAAATAATATATTAAATAATATGTTTCATCGCGTTGGCTTCGTGAGACGCGACTATGGGAATTCATGGTGGTGTAATCATCTAGTTTAAGCAAACATAGACTATCTGGACCAGGGAAGGGGAGGGGCATTAAAAGTGTAAGACGACTCGTATCGCCAATCCACTCGAAAAACGTGGCGTTATTTCGTTATTAAATATCTACATCGGGAGAGACTGATTTCTTGAAGTGCACCTATATGGAATATTGAAAAACAATTAAGAAGAGGACTATTTAAATTAAAGTTATGTTTATTATTGACACGTGAGAAAGGTTCAATCTCCGGATGGCACCTCTGAAAATATTATTATACTTTTTACTTTTTTTTTTCGAATAAGGGAGATAAACGAGCACACAGTCCACCATGGGTAGGTGAGTGAATGCAGTGGCCCCTAGACATCTACATTTATACTCGATTAAGAATCAATATGCGGATGCGTTGTCACCCCTGAAGACTAAGATGCAATGTTTCGTATCCAGTAAAAAGTGTCTTCGGTTCTCTACACTCACCATACGAAATACAGCGCTACTTAGCTGCTATTTTACGCTGGCATTCTGTGAGAGCGTGGTCCTTTCCCGGCCGAGCTGACTTGTTGATGCTACAACCATAGTATAACCGCAGCATGGCTCTACCTCGTACAAAAACGATATCGAGCTATGTTTGAAAACTCACACTGATAGGAGGCGGTATTTCTTTAGCTCATTTTTTTTCTAAACAAGGGTGACAAACGAGCAACATTCCACTTGACGGTAAGTGATTACTGTGGCTTATAGACGCCTCATCATCGGTTAAGTATCAAAAATAGACGAACAAAAAATCATTGTCACCCAAGAGGACTTGTATAAAATGCCTTGTTACCAGTAAAAATGGTCCCTATTTTCTGTCACTCTTCATACAAATGAAAGCAGCGTCATGCTGGAGGATTTCGACCAATTGTATGAGATTCAGACAGGTAGATATTTAATCTAGGTAATCGTATGCACTTATTTATTTTTGAATAAATCACAGTATCATCTCACTCTGTTCTTTTAAACAAGTCTAAGTTAATCATATCATCATCATTAGAGCTCTTCACAAGTCCACTTCTAAACATAGGGTTATCTCACATGTCTTATCAGCTTGCCGGTACGAGGATGCCAATCTAGAACGTTTCTTTCCTACGTTTGCCAACCCGTCTGCTGAGCGTGGCAACTATGGCAAATATTCCCCAATGATTAAAGGAACAGAAGTCAAATTTAATTGCTCTCAAATTTCTATTCAAGCGACTATTATATTTTCCATTTTTAATGAAGCACATAATAAGTGACCCATAATTATTTTAGTCATTACGACATTAACTGCCGCAAATTGGTTTGTAAAATGGCGTCGTTAAGCACTCAACACTAGGTTTTTACGCAGTGCATGCAAACGCATGCACTGCGTAAAAACCGATTTTATTAGTTACTTTTATCGTGTCAATTTTATGTTATAACTATAACGTGTATTAAACCTAACATTTTTAACGTTAAAGTTTTTTTTTCATTTCTCTTTTGTCTGTTTGGTACAAATGCAATCGATTTTAAATTTACCTCCTGATAAGTTTGAGACTTGAAACTTTAAATATAGTTATGAATTGGATGACGATGCAATGTAAAATCACTTTTTGTCTGTTTGTTTCATTTTTTGTCTGTTGGCGTTGTTATGACCTAGATATTTGAAGATTTAAACATAGCTCGGAATTGAAAATGTATTAAAAATGGTCATTCTGAGCCATACTTGTTAGTATGTTTTATCAATAAAAAAAATTCCATAATTTTCTTTTATTTTTGAAGGCGATACTAGTACATATAGAATGAAATATATCCTTTTCATACCACTTTTTTATTGAAGTGAGGGTGACAAACGAGCACATAGCAGTAAATACTGTGGCCCAAAGACACTGGATATATTTTTGATTTAAAATCAAACCGCAGATAAAGCTATCATCCCTGTTCATGTCTCCGGTTATAATCACTAGCCAAACACAACAGCATTGTGCTGATATTCTGTGCGAGCGTAGTCATTACCCGGCATACACAATCGTTCTTCAGATATTATACGTAGGAGGCATATCAGGAAAAGAGAGTAGACAATGGTGTACCAGGAACAATAAGCTAGAAGAGCTCTTATGACGTGGTCTAAAGCTAAGCTTCTATCATGTGCTACACAGCACTAACACTGTCTTCAGTTGTTCTCCTTGAAAGACGTCCAAAACGCAGATAGTCTTTGAGATTGCTACGACTAGACTTCTTGAGCTCATTGAACTATTTGTAAAGAGTGGAACTGGATGAAGCCTAATCATGAATCGATATTTATCAATCGATATTTATCATATAATATTGTTATTAAAGAAGGCGACAACGAAAGCTCCTATCAATCATAACAAAAAATTCTTGAGATAAATTCATCTTGTCGTATTATTACGCACACTTCCTGAATTACAAGCATTTTGTACAATAGAAACAAATGGCAAATTAATGTACCTCATCTGTTTTAAAAAAGTTTAGATTCCAAATTTAATGATTGTTTATTAATTACAAATTTGATGTTAAAAGCATTAACTTTTATTAAAATATTGTTAAAATACTTCGATTAAATCATTAAAATAAAGTCGAGGCTTTATTTCTTCGATACACTATGTCTTAGTATCGACTTTGGAATCTATAACATTATGTGGAAATTATATATTTATTTACTTCATTTTAAAGTTAAATTTGACCCTTTTAAGTGGACTAAAGTAATATCCTCAAGGCAATAACATTTACATCACATAACGTTTTCATCCCATATTTTTTACCTTTAGATGTGAATTTTTTGAAAATAACAACAAAGGTTGTGAAATGACAAATGTACTAAAATGAATAATAATTGAAATCAATTAGTCAAGTTATTGCGTAAAATACATAAAAATATAGTCGAATTGAGATCCTCCTATATTTTAAGTCGGAAAAAATAAATGTTTTATCAAAATATACAACATACATATTAGTAATTGCTTTGGGGAAACGATCAGAAATAAATTTAATACCGCATATGCCGGGTACTATTCGACATCAAGTTTTTACTTATGATAAATGAACAGTAGGCCGTAGGTTGTTACGAATTCGTGCCTTTTTAACGTTTAGTCATAAACCACTGCGAGAGTGATCAGCAGGGTTAACCAAGATAACTTTCCACAGTCGGTAACGGTAATAGAAAACTGTAAAAATGAATGGCAATGACATAATATCTCAAGGTCAAGTCGTGACTAAATGTTGATTTCATTCATTTTATAGTTGTTTATTAGCGTTACGGATCATAAAAAGTTAAAACAGGATAAAGAATTAAACACAAAGCAATCACACAAAGTAGAATAAAATTTTACTATTTTAGTAAATTAAGTTCTAAGAAAACTAAAAACTAAGATATCTCAAGATAATTTGACGGCTCCGTGGCGCAATGGCTTAGCAATACGTCGCGGGTACAAAACCCGCTCGAAACGAATATTTGTATGGCCTAAAAATAAATTTTCCGAGCCCGATGTTTTTTCCTGTGAAAGAACAATGGCGACAAAATTGTTAATGAAATGATGAAGCGTCTACTTATGTCACCATTACAGATATCAATAATATAATTTACTATGTATTATCTAATCAAGCTTGTGGCCAATAAAAGTCTAGAAAAAAATCATCATAGGGTAAACAATATAATGATTGACACTTTGTAGACGCTGACTTCTACTTTTAAGTGTTTAATGCTCGTAAATAAACAAATATGATATATTTATGATTGATTTGTTGAATTTTAGTTAACATAGTCATAAATAAAAATGACGCATTAAGTTTGAAAAGAAAAATTTAATTAATTTAAAAATCTAATTGAATTTTTTCTAGAGGATGTTACATTAATTGGCACTTTAGCAAAGTGAATGGCACTATAAATTAGGTATAGTTGGCACTATTGGAAGTCTTAAAAAGTTATACCCAGATCTTTCTAAGCTTCATCTTATTGTTATAAGACTTATTTTTATCAAATCTTCAAATATCGTCTTAGATCTTCATCTGAGAGCGGTATCGTTGTTCCACCATGTTTCTTTCTTTCTACAGATAAATTTTTTGACGTGACAACGTCTTATAAATTGGTTTGCCGGGTGACACTTCGAAACTGCGTTACGCTCCGCTCACGTTATGCGCTCTAATGAGAGCGAGTGAGAGGCACGCGTCCCTTCACTCGGGCATGGTTAGCCCGCCTAAGACGGAGAGACAGACATAATAAAATTATTTCCCTCAAAGTCGTTGTCACGTAAAACTTTCGCCCGTATACCGACTTTACAGGCAACCAATTTTGATGTGCCTTTTTTAGTAAAACCTTCCGTGTCTTCTCGATATTTTGTAAAAATAGACCTTTACTTCGGTTTTTCCTGTTCGATTATGTGTTGTTTATATATTTTCCCTATAAATTCTTCGGTTTTAATAAAATATTCTCTGGATATTTTGTAGATAAAGGCTGCAGTCTCTGTCCGTCCTGTTTTGTAGTTGGATAATTACATCATAAAGTCACTTAAAATTTTTCTGTTTCAGTAATTATTTCAACTTTTTCTGAATTTGTGGTATTGGCTGGTTAGATTAAACATTTAGAGAGTATTATAATGTCAGATTTTTGCCTTTGCTGGTCTTGTTTTGTTCGTTTTGTTTTGTTTGTCAGTTTGTTTTTATATTTGGTTGACTAATTCAATTATGCTTTTTAATTTGTGCCCAATTTTTTCCTTGTTTTTCTAGCTCGCTGCTTCCCAATATTTATTTGTTAGCACAAAATAACGGTGTTGTTTACCTGATTTTTGCTTTTTGATAGGTATTTGGCATTGGCAAAAACTCTATAAGTATTTTTAGGGCTTTCTAAAATATTTTTTTTTGCTTCGACATCCACGATCACCCATTCACCTCCGACCAATTCTATATTTGTTGCCTAGTTGATGAAAAACAAACCATTATGTTTTTTATCAACTAGGTAACAAATTTAGTTTTCTTTCTGATACTCAACAATAATATCTGCAGCTTGTATAATTGTATAAGCTCTGGTACTGATAAATCATTGTTAGTGAAAGCATACAAGGTAAATTTGATACAGGTATTTCTGATTCAGTCTTTATTTGTCATTATTCTTAAAATATTTGGTAATTTATATGCACGGAATAGTGATCATCTAAAATGGCTTGCTATGTGTAATCCACTTTGTCTGGACTAAATTGGCACAACCTACATGACTCAAAACCATTTCATAGCGTGGATTTATTTCAATTCGGTAAAAGTGTTGCCAATATAGGCCCACATCTGTTTTAGTAACCTTTTGTCCACCATTCGAAGACAGCTTTACGCCACATAGCTTTGATGGGCCAAAATGCAGTGATATCAGCTGGTTGCAATAGTGGTGTTGCATTCAGGTTAAGGGCTATAAGTTTTAATTATGTCGAGACTTAGACAAAGTTGGCGCAACTTTGTCTAAGTCTCGAAAAGTCGAAAGTCTCTAAGAGCTTAAGATTGGTATGGCTCTTATGAATATCTACAAAAATTATCACTGAAAAAATGACATTCTTTATTGTAGGACTAATTAACAACGTTTTATTTGTAATTGATAAAAAGTTCTGCCTTTGTCCACTTATTTTCTGATAAGTAAATAACAGGGCTGAATCTGAATGACAGGGTGAGAAATAGTGTGATAAGAGAAAAGTGTGGTTTGCAAGATGACGTTGTGACCAGGATTAAGAAAGGAATGCTTCGGTGGTTTGGTCATGTGAAAGAATGAACAAGAAAGTGACAAAGCAAATTTATGCTGCAGAAGTGAACAGCAGAGTGGAAAAGGACGCCCTAGACGAAGGTTTATCGACCAAATTGGCGATATATTGAAATGGGCCAGATTAGGTACCCTTAACCGACGAGCGTGTATGCGTAGATATATGGATGTAAAGGAGGCGAGAGAGGTGTGCCAGGATCGTGCCAAGTGGAAGTCCGTAGTCTCTGCCTACCCCTCTGGGTGACAGGCGTGAGTGTTTATGTTATGTTATGTTATGTAAATAACATATGTAACATATTAAATACCCCTCTCTCTAGGCACTAACTTTTGAACGTCTGATCGCATTTTCTATAGGGGGAAAATAATAATAGGTTGACAGTGATGCAAGACTTCGATTGGGCATGATCTATCTCATAGACGTTCTTTCCTTTCTTTATAAAACGGTTGGTAAAGGGTTTTTATAAAAAAAAACCCACACCATTGACATTTTTATGACATCAGAATCTGTGTCAGGACCAGTTAGACTTTTCAGCTACTTAGTTTTTGTAACTTTACTTATATACCGGGAACTGTAAATTTGGGCGTGGAATGTTTAATGTATGTGCGGCAGTTATTTTCCATACCATTTTAATAGCTTCCAAAGTTTTTTCTAGATCTGTATCTGAATATTTTTCCGCCCGCTCTTGACTATCGGTATTCTTCATCAACCATAAATACAAAAGAGGTAAGTCATAAACATTGGCACTACTCAAAGGATACAGTAATTGGCAGTGTCAAGAATAGGTTTTGGAGAAAAGAAATCTTGATGCAAATGAAAAATTTATAAAAATAATAAAACTTGATGCAAATGTAAGCTCCACAATATAGGAAAAAAACCTAGTGCAGGGTAACGCTTTTTAAAAAACAAAAAAATATCATTCAAGTTCAATAATTTTTCAGATACCTGCTATACATAATAAAATAGAATTCATGATAAATAAATATGTTTTAGTTACCTCTGTTTTTCGGCTATTTTAGTTTTATGTTCAATTGGGTGCAGGTTTTAGGGACGAAAAAACAACAATTAGATATTATTATTTACAACATAACATGTGTGCTGTCGCTAAGAATTTTTAAAATTTGCTTTTATATACACAATATACAATTAAAATAATTTTGGCGTATAAATCATTTTTATTCTGTGAAAACACGGTCGCCCATGATGAAATTGAACTACATGCATTTGTTTCACCCTGATTCGCCAATCAGGCACAATCACTCCATTGAGACAGGGTCTTTGCCAAATGGTAAATAGTTTTATCAGTTGTAAACAGCCCATAAACATTTTACTTCTGGACACGGACTTCTCCCGCAAGGTTTGCCGTATTGTGGCAGCGGGGCAGATTACTAGATGCAGTACCAGATATATCTCATGAGCCCAGCTCGATTTTTGCAGTTTGCGTAGTTTTCATCATCCCTTTAATTAGCCTTTAAAAGTCTACTACTGGACATCCCTCCCGTCGTTGGGAAGACTTGCTTAATCTCGCTTGGCAGGTGGATTTTCGTGGCTTCCCGTCGCCAAGATATTAATTACCGTTGTCTATTGGCAGCTATAGGATCTTTTTGCATATTCATTTGTCGCATCTTGTGTCCTCCATTAATAAAGTGAAATTACCGTTACCGTTACAGCCTATTAGAATCCATTGCTGAACATAGGCCTCTCCCTTACATTGTCTCATAGGGGGGATATTTGCCATAGTTGTCACACTTGGCAAGCGGGATGGCAACCGCAGCTTTTTAGTTTTAGTCGTTATTAGGAAGACGCTGCTGCCCATCTTTTGATTTGTTTCTCTCTGTCGCCTCGCCACGGGATGATATGGGTAGTGGATATACTTACACCGCTACTACACGTTAAAAATATGAAAAAGTGAAATGAGGTGATTGATTATAATACGTCGTCGCTACACGACATTTTACATCTTATAGATTCATTTGTCACTTTAATTTAAAAAAAAAATACAGCTATTATTTTATACACGAGATGGTTATATGTACTGATAATAATTATCATCGATGGTCTCTAGATATTCCTTTATTTATACTCTCTCTCCCTCTCTCTCATTCTTTCTATTTCATTTGTTACTTCAATTTTGTAAAAAAAAACTTAAGGGTAGGGAAAGAAAATTAGTTTAACGGAAACGAATAATTAGTTTTAAAAGAACAATCTTTGATGTCAAACATATAAATGTATATTTTTAAGCGTTATAAGCCAGAGGTTGTATTATTGTACTACTATCCCATTTTATGATAAGTGGTGATGGAGCCAATAATAAAAAAACTTTGCGACTTAGTTCAACAAAACCTCCCTGTACCCTCTTGCCTTGAAGACACCCACTTTGTAATCGGATGGAAAGACAGATGCTAGCAAACTATTCTATTCCTTTGCTATACTCATTATGAACGACCAAGCAAAACCATTTATTTTGATTCAAACAACTTCCTTGTGGAATTCCCTAACACCAGCGATTTTTCCTGACCGATACGAACTAGGAACCTTCAAGAAAAGAGCCTACTCTTTTTTAAAAGGCCGGCAACGCACCTGCTATTGCTCTGGTGTTGTAGTTGTTCGTGGGCGGCGGTTACCATCAGGTGAGCCGCATGCTCGTTTACTCACTCTTCTATAAAAAAATGCGAAGTATGTGGACAAATAAAAAGGTGGAGTATAATGTAATAATAATCTTTGGAGTTATCTAATGGCGGAAGGGAGAAAGGAGAATTATTGAATGTAATTGAATTTTATATTGAATATACAATAATTTTATGACCAAGATCTAGTCCTCTCACTGTGATCATCACAGCTCATGATCAAAGCGTGTTGTTAGAGTGTTTAAGCTCTATTATTCTTCTAAAATAACATAATAATAATGATTTAACTTTTCAAATTTACGAAATGGGTCGAGTTGCCTTATAGATTTAGATACTATATTTATTTCAATTACTATTGCGTCTTGTCTAGACTAGAAAAATAAAGCTGAGAGCAAAAGTTTACTTAATGCAAATGGCTTTGTCTGATAACTTACTCAAACGTGAAATGTCTATAAAATTTGAATAAATTAAATATCTAGTATCACGCTTGACACAAAGGAGAACGCCAGATCGTGTCCCACCTTGTACAAAAAAGGTAAATATGTGTAAAATAATCTTAGGAATTTTGAACTATTTTGTGATAAATCGAATTTTTGTACAACTTGTGGTAAAATATTATTTAAAAAAGGGGAATTCAACGATTAATGTATATTATATATCATTTCCAGTCTTTCCTAATAACATTTGCGTTTCTTTGTACGAATAAGTAAAAGTAAGAAAGTACGAAAAAGTATATATTTCTATTAAAAATTATAAAACAATATTTTAATATGACAAAGACTATTTTTATAGTCTTTGTCATATAAAAATAATATGAAACTATCAATATTTATTTTCTTTTTAAATAAACTATGAATTATAAGTCGAAAACAATTATAAATTACTGATTAACAATCATGGATTTTCGTGCATTTTGTAAAATGATACACGCACGTCATTGCGTCAATATTGTAAGAACAGAAGACTAATACACATTAATCGTAGTACGTATGTCAAATTAATGTCGAATATTTTCACACATTGACTGATTTGTGCTTGTGAAATATATTGATTATATTACATTTTTGCATGTGCTGATTCCCGCTTTCTTTACCGTTGCACTTTTCCTGCTTCTGCTGACGACTTATGCTTTTATTATACGGACTCGATCACGTCTAACCATGGACATTCTGATAATTGCTTACTTTCCACGATGTTGAGGTGCTTTAATTGTCATATTTGCGTTGATATGATGCAGAGGCATTTTGCGGCCTCATTGCCAACTACAATGTTAACTCTTCTTTCGACATGCAGATGTTTCCAACAGATATGTTTATTTTAATAGCTTTTTATATAGTAGATATGGTCCTGCCTTTGTCGTATTTGCTTATTAGTTACTAATCTGTAAATATTTACACCTTCTTCAGAGATAATATCACAATAATATATATCTTGAAAAATAATTTTATAATTCGTTAACATTATTTGGATTTAGATTTTATGAACTATGTTCTGATGTATGTTTACAATTTTTAGTTGTAAACTTACATCAGAATCGCGCTTCTGAATGAATATTGCAGAAATGGACATATGAATGCTGATAGAGAATTGGGACACACGCACGTATGTCCAGGATGTGGACGGTCTCTCTTGGAAGCTAGACACGTAATATGTGGTAGAGCCATGCTGCAGCTATATTAATAGAATAGTTGTAGTACGAATGGGTCGCCTCGACTGGGGAAGGACCACGCTCTCACAGAATACCAGCGTAAAATAGCAGCTTAACACTGCTGTGTTTCGTATGGTGAGTGTAGAGAACCGGAGACCCTTTTTACTGGAAAAGAGGCATTCCATCTTATTCCTCACGGGTGACAACGCATCTGCATTTTGATTCTTTATTGAAGATAGATGTAAATGTCTATGGGTCACAGCAACCACTTACCATCAGGTGGACTGTGTGCTCGTTTATCATCCTATCCTATATAAAAAAAAGATATCACACATTTGAAGCCAATAGTCCACTAATAGCTGCTATACTTTCATGGGATGCCTACAATGAGGTCTGTAGTTTATTCTATTTTGATTCAGGGTCGTGTTTTGAAGCTGTCTTAAGTGAAAACCTATATTCATCAGAGGACATGTAATAGGCCGAAGTAATGATAATGATGGACAATGTCTAACAAGATTATGATATTATATATATGATAGTGCCTATTAAAATCTACTGCTGAACATAGGTATTGCTCACAGATTGCCTCTTAAGGGGGTATTTATCATTGATGCCATGCTTGGCAGGTGGGTTGGCAACAGCAGTTTATTAATTATTTCAAATTGTTATCAGGAGGATGCTGCTGTCCATCCCCTGTTTCATTTCTATTTATAACCTTTTAAGACACCCTCAGGATAAAGTTGATTCTTTTACGCCGCTAATACATGGCGATTCATGTGCTACTGACATATTATTTAATATTGAGAATGATATTATTTGAAGTTTTACATGCATAAAAGCTTATTGTGTTTTGCCCTAGTAAGAATATCCCCCATGTCGTCTCGTGGGCATTGTAAGAGGCGACAGAGGGAAAAAACAAGGAGATAGGCAGTAGCATATTTCTGATAACAACTTAAAAATTAAAAACAGTGGAAGCCAACCCATCTGCAAAGCGTAGCAATTATAGTATGATATATTCCCTGTGAGGCAATTTATGAGAAAGGACTATGTTCAGAAGTAGTCTTTTGGTAGAAATGATGATGAAACATGGAAAAATACTCAGATATGAAAAAAGTATTTGAAGCCAATACATTCTTGTTTCGTTCGGGAATCGAACCAACGCAATAAAATGCTTAAATAGTGGCTATTTAACATCTTTCTATATAACATTTTGTATTTTCTTGGATTTAGATACGATGCTTTAAAGATATTGTAATTAAAAAGTGTATTAAATATCTCTTTTGATTCTCGAAAGGTATATTTCTTACAGGTGATATAAAGATATTCATATGTGTGCCATCAGTGTTGGATGCGAGCTACTCGTCAACTACCTCAAAATGTTTATAGAAGCCAACGAGTGGTTCAACATGAAACTGAACATCAACAAGCAATATCAGTACTCTCACTACCGGCTCTACTTGAAGAACAGCAGATTCCTACAGCACATGTTGTCCAGTCTGCAAAAATTAGTTTACGTCACTATAAACGTGTCGCAAATACGTCATGACACCGCATATTTCAGGGCTGTGCTTATCAATCTTGGTATTCAATTCCTATGCTAATTAAGGTTATGCTTCTTAAGAAATACAAAATGTATATTCCAATACATTCCCGTGCCTGTGAAACACATCTATATGCTAACGAATGGTCGCTTTTAAACGAAAATAGCAAAAGTAGTCTCACAGCACAAATAGAAGACTTAATTCGTATCCTGGAAAGAAAAATAGATGAGATTAATTTCGAAAATGTGAACGAGATGCCTAACTATATTTGTCGCTACTGGACTGGTCCGACTGTTACTGAATTTGTATCCTTATATAATGAAATACCTATTTTAGCAAATGTGAGCAATGGGAAAACTTGCTTAGCAATATATCTAACTAAACTCAGGACTGGTGATAGTGATAACAGATTATCCACACTGTACAATATGCCTCGCTCTACATTACAAGCCTATTTAATAAAAATAAGAAATTATTTTATGCATCACTTTGTTAATATGTTGGCTTGCAGCATACTACGAGAGAAGAAGTAGCTCAGCGGAATTTATTAATTCCAAACAGTCTTGGCAGCCCAAATGTAACAGTAGGAGAAATGCCTTCAATTGTTAGTATATACATACGTATTTATCCAAAAAAGTATCATCTACTTTTACCAGAAAAAACTTACAGCTTACATACATATCAAAATTTAATAAAGCCTTTTCTCGTAGTGCATGTGATGGGCATATTATTGATGTTTCAGACCCATATGCAGCAACACAAGCTGATGCAGAAATAATGATTCATTTATTTGAAAATGAGAATAGGCCTATGAGATCATTTTTAGAGCAGGGGATATTTTTATTCTCGACAGAGGATTTGGAGACTCTTTACCGGTTCTAGAGTCTCATGGCTATAAAGTATTTATGCCCTAATCTGTGGGTGAAGGCGAAGCACAATTAACTATACTACTATACTACACTAATATAAGCCGCTGCGTATCTTTGTACAGATGGGTAGTAGAAATTGTAAATGGTAGATTCAAACGAGATTTCAAACTTTCACTTTTCAACAAGATTTCTTTAATAAGGCCTCACTGCACCTAATGGATGATTTTCGGATTGCAACAGCCTTGATTAATCGTTTTCATCCACTCATTCAAAACCGGCCAGATGCTCAAGAAATTATATCTAGAGCATTGTATTGCTTAAATGTTCCTAATTATTTAGTACAATATGTTCGAAATTATAATTTAAGTAGTCGTAGGATTTGTTTTTCCAGAATCGATGGAAACCTACCACAACTGCAGAGTTTTCCAATGTTATCTTTAAGTTATTTGATTGCTATAGCTTTAGGACCGTAACAAGTTAAACAAGCACGATCATACTACGGTGGACACATGAGAAAAAATGGCCTGTATTTAATAGAGGTGGACCTAGAATTGGAACATTTACAAGAAGTGATGGCGCATCGTGAAGGAAACTGCAGTATAAAGTCAAGACATATCGGAAGTAGATTCTATTTTACGTATATATTGTATGATAGCGTAAACCCTAGTAGTAGTGCAATAAATTCAATTTTAGGATATTGTTGCAGTTGTGTTGTAGTTAATAGGACTGTTGCTTGTTGTTGTCATATAATGCCTATAATGTGGTATCTTGGTTGGGCACGACATCAAAGAAATTACGAATCGTAATTGATGAAGATGAATAAAACGAAAATTCAATGAAAAATTGATTTTGGTACTTTATACAGACAGTACAACTTATATTTATATATTATGGATAAGTATTAATAACTTATACGTGTAAGATAAGTAAAATAGCTTATGAAGATGGAGATATAATATAAGTAATAAACGTGGTTTAACTTTAAAATTTATGCACATTTATTTGATGTTGAATAAAACTACTTTTACGGATTCTATCGCGTTTAATTATACTTATTTTTTAAATTCCCGACGTTTCGGGTGCTTTCCAGCACCCATGATTACGAGGGACATTACGTACAATAGTGAGTCAGATCGATTCGCCAACTTACAGATTGGCGCAACACTCAGCAAAAATACTATCACCACTCGGAGGACAAAAGAGCACACACTAAGGATTCATACCATTTTGTCAGTGAGATAAAAGACCTATGTCTTACTGATAATGAAACCATAATCAGTTTTGATTTTCAGTCTCTATTTACATGCCTATCTGTTGAAGACAAAGTCTCACCCTGTTTCTTGCTGGTTTTTCCCAGGACAGAGGGATTTTCTGAAACAGTTGTAAATTGAACATAACAGTGACTTTCAACACGTATTTATTTATAAAACTTTTAACTATATTGAATGAAATAGTTTATATTTCTATTTCTATTACAACAGGGCTTATTTTACACTAATCGTGGGGAGGTAGGGAGTATAAATATGTGAAATTAATTTTTATAACGCCATACTTAAACAAAGCAATGTGCAATACGCATTTTATGACCAATATGTTTAATTTATGTAATTATGTAATAAAATAGTTTCAAACACATAGCTAAACATTTAAACGGTCGAATTTCAATATAGTAAAAAAAACAGAGGGGGAGAGGTACGGGAGGGATGGGTATGGGACTCCGCGAGAGTAAATGGCAGGCATTTCGCGCTCCAAATTGGATTCGCAATATTATTGTAGAAGCTAATGGTAACGAAAAAAAGAAACTTCCATCGGAAGCTCTGAAGAAATAGTGAATTAATAGGAAAATCATGCCTAATCACCTGCTAAAAGTTTATGATACAGAAATGGTATGTCCTAGCATTAGGAAGGCTACGTTTTTTTATAGAATAAAGGTGATAAACGAGTACACAGTCCACCAGATGGTAAGTGAATGTAATGACCTATAGACATCTGCATGTATCAACGATTAAGTATCAAAATGCAGATGCGTTGTCACCCCTGAGGACTTAGATGGAATGCCTCGTTACCGGTTAAAATAGTCTATGGTTCTTCTACACTCACCATACCAAACAGCAGCATTAAGCTGTTATTTTACGCTGATATTCTGTAAGATCGTGGTCCTACCCCGGTTGAGCCGACCTATTTGTGCTGCAGCTATCTATACATATACGAGTATAGCATAGCTGCAGCTTGGTTCTACCACGTTAAAAAACATAATATTATGTTATACAATGAACTACCAAAATCTGAAGTGATAAACGAAATCACATCCCGCTTACTTACCGTCAGGTAAGTCACACAAACAAAGCAGGCTACGTTAAGGTACTTTGTCGCTTAAAATTACTAAGATGAAATGCATTACAATTACAACCTGCAATTAATTATACTGCTCTCTGTACCCTTCAGACCGAAACATAGGAGTGCACGCACTGCTGCTGGACGCACGGACTCCCAGACAGAAAAGTAGTCCTACCACTTAGTAAAATAATGATCTAGTAGAACAACACAGACATGGGCACGCGACCAATAGCTATTTTTACGTAATGGCAACGAGGTGAAGCAAGTCGTGTTTGTCTTATACTGTGTCAGGATCTTTTAGTTCCTATACAAACGAACCCCTTTTTCCAATGATACCGATCATTATGGAATTATTTTATCCAAGCCAAACGAAATTATATTTAGGCTCCTTAAATTCTTATTTATATATATCATTAGCGCCTGACAATTTATATTTTGCTATTACAATGAACTGCAAAGAATGTTGTTCTAAAACATAAGGTAAATGTAATTATTAGAGTCCAGTTCAAAAAAAATCGCAAGTTCTAGAGACTTCAAATTATATAATTTGAATGAAGTAATAAAGCGGCAAAAAATTGTTGCATACGGCATTCGTGTACATCACGCTGTTGGGTGGGGCAAAGTTCTATAGTAAATCTGGCATTCTCCTTTAAATTTTCGCAAGCATATCGATTTACTTTGCGCTAGAGTTCGTAAATTAATATATATATTTTTAAATATCTCCGTAACATCGCTGGCTTCAAATTGATAAGACAGGTATATTTAGCTTTGTGTCAATCCATACTCACTTATGGCATTACTTCCTGGGGTGGTGCTTCTAAAACAATATTGCTCCTACTAGAACGTGCTCAGAGAGCCGTTCTAAAGATAGCCACTTTCCGTCCATTCATGTTTCCTACACATCAAATTTACTTGGTATGTAGTGTACTAACTGTCCGTCAGTTTTTTATCCTGAACATCATATTAAAACAGCATACTGAACTTCCGTTTAACTTAAAATCCATAGACAGGAGAAGAATAGACTTAGTTTGTGTAAATACTCAAACCAAACACGCATTTGTGAACAGATTTGACATATTTTTAGGACCATTTCTATATAACAAGCTCAACATGTCACTAAAGATATATAGTGTAAGGGAATTTCTGAATAAATTAAATTACGAAGACACAGAGAAGTTGTTGAAGAATTTCCAAAATAGTTTGTATTAATTATAGGTAACAAATAATTGTTATTTAGTTATTTTATTTATTATATAATATAGTTTAATTATTTAAATTATCTAGTGTCCTACATTACTAAACCTATAGTGTAAGTCATGGTCTGAAACACAGGTACTTAACCTAATTCAGGCTGGTAGCTAATATTATAAACTTGACTTTTCTATTTTTCTTTGTAGATTCTACATTATTAAGCTACACATCGTTTTAATTTTATTATAGCATGTTATTTTTGTTAGACTTATTTTAACTTTATTTAATTGTAATCTTACTTGTTCCTGTATGTAAACATGTGTAATTGGAAATGAAATAAAAATTATTTATTTATTATTATTTAAATCTTTCTTAGTACAGTAACAAACGAGCTAAAAATTCACTTGCTGGACAATCAAAATCGCAACCCAAGGACACCTATTTTCATTGAGAATATTTAACTGTGAAATGAACTTACAGTTCATCTAATGATAAGTGGCTTCTTTAGCACATAGACACCTGCAACTAACTTTAATCACACAATCACAAACAATAGAGGCGTTGTCACCTCTGAGGACTAAGGCGGAATGCCTCACAACCTGTAATTATATTGGCTCTCCCTTTAGACCTGAACACAGGAGCGCACGCAATGCTACTTGGTGATAGAAATAAAGCTACAAAGAAGGCTACAAAGCGAGGTCACCTTTAAGAACTTAAATTAAATGCCTTATTGCCTGGTTTATGATTCCGTACTTTACCATACTATCCGCCGCATATTTACGTAGAAAAGAATCACAAGGTACTCTTAAGTATTAAAAAATTTCATCAGATTTCTATAATTGTATCATGGTATTTTTTGTCCCATGTGTCATAATAGTAAGAAACGACGATGGTAAAAAAGAAAGAGTTTCAGAGAATGGCAGAGAGAGAGATAGAGTATTATCAGTATAACCATCCCGTGTATAAAATGTCACCTGAACTGAACTGAAGTGTCAAACGAACGTATAGTCCACCTTATAGTAAGTGGCTACTGAAGTCCACGGACACCTGCAGCCGACTTCATAAAAATAAGGCTACTGATGCGTTGTTATTCCAAAACACAAAGATGAAATACCCCACAGTTTGTAGTTTTATTGGTTCTTTAGAGCCAATAGCCCTTCAGACCGGAATACAGCAATTTAAATACTGCTAGTTGGCGGTAGAATTAGGTAAGAGATACCCTAGGTAAAAGGGTACAGAAAAGTTTTTAATTTACTTAATTTCTTAGACTTGGTTAATCAGTACTTGAAATTACAATTAACGAATTTATTGGGGTCGACGGGAATCAAACAAAGAATGCTCACGCAAAAAAATTTTACGTCAAGGGCTTTCTTTTATACAAATAAAAGTGACAAACATTATATTATTACAATATGTACATGAGAAAATCGTTGTCATTTATGATTTTGATATGAAGGAAACCTCTGAAAATACTACCGCAAAATGGGCGTATAACATCCAAATCAATCAGCATCACGGTTAATCGTTTGGAAAAACGATCAATGACAAATTGATACAAAGCTGACCACGGGAATCGTTTTGAGATTTCGGTAATAATAATGAGTGTTTGATAAAAACAGAATACAATATTGGATTAGAATTAAATTATACGAAATAAAAAAATAATGAATTACAGTTTTATAATGTAAATAGCTCGAATCTCTGTATAAGGAAAAGTCATCTTCGTATCGCTTATTGTGATTTTAGGAGAATGAAGAAAGGGCTGTTAATTTGACGTGATCGGCCCCATGGCGGTCCCTTCTCAGGGGAAGACAATTCCTCCTTTTTATCGCTCTCTCCGAATCCAATACGCGGAGTTCATAGGACCTGGAAAATTGAGCACTCAGAAGCACCAGCCTACCTGATCATAATAGAACATAACATGAGAGCGCTTTTCATGCAGAAAAAAATTTAGCTTAACTAAATAGTGACCCAAACCTTAACCGCATCCGTACCGACTGCTTTCTTGTCCCATGAATTACTTACCAACAGCCGTATTTGAAGTAAATACGTTCGAGAGGAGAGACAGAGAGACTTGACGTAGTTTTTTTTATAGAATAGTGTGACTAACGAGCACATAGTCCAACTGATGATAAGTGGATGCCGTGGCCCATAGACACCTTCTCTTACATCTATTCTCGAATAAGAATCAAAATATAGAATGCATTGTTACCCTTGAGGACTAAGATAAAATGCCCTTTTTACCATAAAAAGGGTCTCCGTTAATCTTACACACACTAAAAGAAACACCTGCTATTTTTTTTTATGGTATTCTTTTTTTTTCTGTGAGAGCGTGGTCCTCCAGTCGAGCCAACGCTCTAACGCGTTGGAAAAAAGATAAAAAGCTTATTTTGCTTCTCGTCGTTTTTATATAAACAAATAATTGAAATGATGAATGACAGTGTGGTGGCGGTGTTAGAATATACACTACCCCATACCTTCCAGTGGGAGTCGTAAGAAGCGACAGAAGGAAACAAACCAGAAAGTGGTCAGGAGTGTATTCGTAACAACACCGTTAAATTACGAAATTGCGATTATCAACCCGTCTGCCAAGCGTGGTAATATGTCAAATATCCCTTCCATGGGAAAATCTATGGGGAGACCTATGTTTAGCAGTCATCTTTTCAAAACCGTAAAGGTTAAGAAATACTTGGTAGCTATGTCACTAGAAGACTTCTTTCGTGAACTCAAAGTATACTGTGCACCTGTGAGAACGAGGTTCATCCTCTTTAGAATCAAAAGCTTTTATAGTCTCAATGCTATCCTTCTTTTTCATCAGCCCGTAGAAGTCCACTGTTGACCATGGGTCTCTCACGTCGTAGGGAGGCTTTGCCTTAATTGTCATGCTTGATAGGTGGATTGACGACCGCTGTACCAGATGTTTTGCACCAATGACACTGCTGACCGTCGCCGGTCTGGATTTTTACGGCTGGTGTAAACAAGATTGTAAACCACTATCTATCATAATCGATAAGATTTTGTTGGTATTTCCCATAATCACCTTTTCAAGACACCGATTGAACGAAATGGATCTCTTAAACCGCCATTGCATGAGACTACTAACCGTATCACCTAAAGTTCTTTTCACATTTTAAAAGTAAGAAAGAAATTAAAAAGAAACCTAATTCGCCGCTTTAATACAATACGAAAAATTAATATAAAATAAATAATTTATTGGATTGATTTTGGTACATAAAATACTTGCCGAACTTCTCTGAATGTAACAAAAGTTGATTGAGCAAAGTAACAAAATTCTGAGAAGGCGTCTTTAATATTTAATTGCCAAAATCTTATAAGCCTGTTTTTGATGTTTTGACTTCTAGGAAAGGCTATGAGAATTTAAAATACTCCACCCACCTAACATAAAAATAAAAAAAATTAAAAGAATGGTAATAATATTTTTAGTAAAATTACTAAAACTGACTGCTTTTACTACTAAATCGCCTTCTACCTGTCTCACTCACTCTCATTTTTGTTTTAGTTGTATTGAGTAAATGTAGCGGTATCGATTACAAAATGACGGCTTTTTAAATTAATAATGTCTTATTTTAGGGTACAGAATATTATCATAGTGAAAAAGCATAACGTAAAGTAATGATTAATTCGCACTGGAAAACCATATCCACCAAATTAAACCTCAATTCAGTTTACATTACAATTACAGTTTACAGTTACAATCCAAATGAGGCCTTAAGACAACTACAAGCGCAATTTAATTCTAAAATCTAATAAAGTTGAAATATTTTTACAGTGTTTGAGACGCTATTTCCATACGGTAATGTTATATGCTCTCCACGTTATGTGCTGAAGAACTTAAGGATACAAGATACTACTTCTAAAGTTGATAAACGCTACTTGATACTTAACTTATTAAATATTATATTTGTACGGAAGTCGTTCCACGACATCCCAAGTGTTCCAGCACCACATTTCGAAGGCATCTATTTTCTTATTTTTTTCTGTTTCTCGGAGTGTCCACATCTCTGCTGCAAATTGAACTACGGGAAATACAAGGGTCCGTGCGAGCCGGTGTTATGTGGCTTTTGTAATATTTCGATTCCTCCACACCTTTTCTAGACTTAGCTTAATATTTAAATATACTACTTTTATTCGAATTTACTTCAAAATAAAATAGATTTAGTTTATAATCGTGATGAAAACAATGATATTAAAGCCATATGTAATCTTTAAAATAACCCTAACTTATTTGTAAAAATCACTGCTGGACTTGAGCTCCTCTCGCTGCAGGCAGGATTTGCCTACATCGCGACGCTTGGCAGGTAAATTGATCATCGCAGGATGATCCAATGTATCTCACATATTTTGCCGTGCTCTTTAACGCTGGTCTAGTTTAAACGAAGACGCGATATGATTTCTCTGCTATTTCCCATAGAAGCCTTTTCTATACTCATGAAACACAATGGGCAATGCATTCTCTTACCGCCACCGCATGGCTAGAGTTGGGAACAATTACTAGAACTTAACTAGAAATAGATTTAACTACGAAACTCAAAATTTAAAAGTAGTTTTTTAAAAGTTTAATAAATGAAAAAAACATAAAATGTTTTCCTAGAAATAATGTAAGTAAACAGATCCGATTTCTTTTAATTAGTTTCCTTGTTATAATATTTTATTCCTTATTTTATTAAACTCTCTTTATTTTAGTTGCTTAAAGTTTCATAATGAGGTAACTTTACTTTTTATTCAAGAGAAGAGAAAAAATGTAAAATTGTTTCACGTCTTCTTATCTTTGTTTTCGAAAATTCTTTGTTTTAAAGTTGGAAAAATTTACTTTCCCAATATCCGCTCAATAAAATAAAATGATGTATCCCTTAGAAACTGGACATCGGAAAGATTTTTAACGCGGGGATAAAATTATATTCAGTATGTACTTCGTTATTACGTTTACGGGATGAAGTGGATACAAATCGTTGTAACTTACGGGACTGAATTTGATATTTCTCATAAACAGCCATTGAAGCAAGTTCTCTGGCTTTCCCATCCAAAATATCAAATTCAATATTATGTAATTTATATGAAAGTTCAGAATATAATACTTTATGGTGGATTTTTAAATTATCTCTATTGGAAAACAAACGACGACACCCCTCATAAAGCTAGATGTTCTGAGCTTCAGAAATAGCAATATTGGCCGCTGGACTATTCGTGCCAGAACTTATTTGGATATAATTGAGAATAACATGAAGTTGTTTGCACTGCTGATTGAACCAAAAATTTTGGGCAGCAATACGATGGAGTTATGTTAATTTGACATAGAGTCTTGCCTGGTCGGCCGTGCTAGCCTTAATAAGATAATTAATAGAATCAGGCGTTACTTTGCGGAAATCCATTATATTAAAGTTGAAAAAATTTACTTTGCCAATATCCGCTTAATAAAATACAATGATGTGTCTTACCTAGTTTGAAGAGCACCTCCTCGTCCCGGGAGGCCCTCAGTGCGTGCACTACCCCACCACCACTACACTAGGAAAGACACACCACCGACGATAATACGACACGTGTTTCGCCTCTACACGAGGCATCTTCAGGTGTAGTAGACTCTACGGTGGCTGACCGCTAAGTGAGCGGCGAGCCAAAAACAGGTGCTATTTATAAGACTCGCCAACGCAACCGCTCACCCCACTTAAGTAGTGAGCGACCGCGTCATGCGATAAAACATGCGACCAATCACCACCTGACGTACGCAGCCGCCTGCTATTAAATTAATAACAAGCCACTGCGAAACGCCCGCCTACCCTCCAACCATGCAACCAATCTCTAATCACCGTGAAGGTGACGAATGTCCATATTGCGAGGCTATCCGTTATTGGAGAGCAGGTTTAAAGATGTTTAAGAGAGGTGAGTTAGAAACATTTGTTTGTTGATTCAGCAGTGCAATATTACTATTTTTATTTTTTAATATCTCCAACTGTTCCAGCACTCTCAGTCACAGCCCTTTATTACAAGTATGTAAGACTTTAAAGGAGTGGTCGTTGGTTAGGTTGTGTCCAGTGTCCAAGAGATGTTTAGCGAAATGGGATTTATCGGGATTGCAATTCCTGTACGCGGCTAAATGCTCTTTGTAACGTGTCTCGAAGTTGCGACCAGTCTGACCCACGTAAACGGCGTGGAATTCGTCACAAACAAGTTTATAAACCTACATAAAGTAAAGTAAAGATCATGTTTAATGTCCATGTCACACCTATGCCGGTAGTTGTTGGGAGCACTAAGCTCGAAGTTGTTGACGAATATGTTTACCTGGGACAAATAGTCCGACTAGGTAAGTCCAACTTCGACCGAGAGGTCAATCGACGGATTCAACTCGGCTGGGCAGCGTTCGGGAAATTAAGGCACATCTTCTCGTCAGGTATACCTCAAAACTTGAAAACGAGGCTGTACAATCAGTGCGTGTTGCCAGTGATGACCTACGGAACTGAGACGTGGTCCTTCACTGCTGGCCGTATGAGGAAGCTCAAGGTCGCTCAGCGAGCTATGGAGAGGGCTATGCTCGGAGTCTCACTGCGTGATAAACTTAGAAATGAGGATATCCGCAGTAGAACCAGAGTGACCGACATAGCCCAACAGATTAGTAAGCTGAAGTGGCAATGGGCCATATAGCTCGAAGAACCGACAACCGATGGGGAAAAAAGGTTCTCGAGTGGCGGCCTCGTACCGGCGGACGAAGTGTAGGGCGTCCCCCCACTAGATGGAGTGACGACCTGGTAAGACATGCAGGAAGTCGATGGATGCGGGTGGCTCAGGACCGTGCTTTGTGGCATTCCTTGGGGGAGGCCTATGTTCAGCAGTGGACTTGTGAAGGGCTGTAATGATGATGATGATGATGAAGTTTATAAACACCCGAATTTTGACGAATATCTAACTTATCTTTATTATTACAGATATTCCTAAGAGAATTGTTTGTTTTGAACGCAACGTACACGCCGCTCTGTCGAAGAGTTTTAGCTATTTTTTCAGATATGATGTCTAAGTATGTCAAACTGCTCACATATCGACGAACACTTTGAGGTTGAACCGCGTACAGAGAATTGCGGACGGCATGCTTTTTTTTCTTTTTAATTAAATTGTTCCTGAGATTTTTTGAAAAACCATTAGAGACCGCAATTTGATAAATTACGTTAAGCTCTTTTAAATAATTTTCTTTACTTAATGGGAAAGTAAACAAACGATTAATATAACAATAAAAAGCGACTAATTTATGTTGCCAGGGATGACACGATGACGCGGGGATGACCGTGTCGGTATGAGTTGGCTTTCGGGAAATTTGGAAAACATGCAACGACTCCTTTCTCGTTATGGTTAAGTCGAAGAAATTGAGGGAACAATCTTGTTCCAATTCAAGCTTAAATTTAATTTTATCGTGGACTCTATTTATTTTATTGAGGAAAACATTCAGTTGTCTCCTTGTGCCAGTCCAGCAAATAATTATGTCGTCTACATATCTATAATAGTACAAGATATTTTGATTGACAACTATATGTTGTTTTTCGAAATTATCCATGAAAATGTCCGCCATAAGAGGACTTAGAGGGGACCCCATAGCTAACCCTTCATTTTGTAGATAGAAACGGTTGTTAAACCTTCATACAGAGAGAGGTTAAATTAAGAAGATCATTTGTTTCCCCGGGATGTAGACGACGTTTATTTAAGAAATCTGCGAGTATACGCAATCAGTCAGGGGATGGGACATTTGTGAAAAGACTATCAACGTCTAAAGATAACAACATGGATTTAGGAGGAATACTATTTAGGAGTTGTCTCATATATAGGTGCACCAGCTTATTTCCTTGCAAAAAATTAAAGTTCCCCCTTCGGGAGAAATCTGGTTTCAACCCAACTTACAGCCTTAAAAATAGTTTAGATCTCGTTTCCAAAATTAAAGATATTCGTGTTCCTCCTAAATCCATGTTGTTATCTTTAGACGTTGATAGTCTTTTCACAAATGTCCCATCCCCTGACTGATTGCGTATACTCGCAGATTTCTTAAATAAACGTCGTCTACATCCCGGGGAAACAAATGATCTTCTTAATTTAACCTCTCTCTGTATGATCTTTTTACGTGGTAGAGCCATGCTTCAGCTATATTACTGGTATAATTGTAGCACGAATGGGTCGGCTCGACCGGGGAAGGACCACGCTCTCACAGAATACCAGCGTAAAATAGCAGCTTTTAATGCTGCTGTGTTTCGTATGGTGAGTGTAGAGAACCGGAGACCCTTTTTACTGGAAAAGAGGCATTCCATCTTAGTCCTCACGAGTGACAACGCATCTGCATTTTGATTCTTTATTGAAGATAGCTTAACGTAATTTATCAAATTGCGGTTTCTAATGGTTCTTCAAAAAATCTCATTAACAATTTAATTAAAAAGAAAAAAAAGCATGCCGTCCGCAATTCTCTGTACGCGGTTCAACCTCAAAGTGTTCGTCGATATGTGAGCAGTTTGACATACTTAGGCATCATATCTGAAAAAATAGCTAAAACTCTTCGACAGAGCGGCGTGTACGTTAGGTTCAAAACAAACAATTCTCTTAGGAATATCTGTAATAATAAAGATAACTTAGATATTCGTCAAAATTCGGGTGTTTATAAACTTGTTTGTGATGAATGCCACGCCGTTTACGTGGGTCAGACTGGTCGCAACTTCGAGACACGTTACAAAGAGCATTTTAGCCGCGTACAGGAATTGCAATCCCGATAAATCCCATTTCGCTAAACATCTCTTGGACACTGGACACAACCTAACCAACGACCACTCCTTTAAAGTCTTACATACTTGTAATAAAGGGCTGTGACTGCGTGTGCTGGAACAGTTGGAGATATTAAAAAATAAAAATAGTAATATTGCACTGCTGAATCAACAAACAAATGTTTCTAACTCACCTCTCTTAAACATCTTTAAACCTGCTTTCCAATAACGGATAGCCTCGCAATATGGACATTCGTCACCTTTACGGTGATTAGAGATTGGTTGCGTGGTTGGAGGGTAGGCGGGCGTTTCGCAGCGGCTTGTTATTAATTTAATAGCAGGTGGCTGCGTACGTCAGGTGGTGATTGGTCGCATGTTTTATCGCATGACGCGGTCGTTCACTACTTAAGTGGGGAGCGGTTGCGTTGGCGAGTCTTATAAATAGCACCTGTTTTTGGCTCGCCGCTCACTTAGCGGTCAGCCACCGTAGAGTCTACTACACCTGAAGATGCCTCGTGTAGAGGCGAAACACGTGTCGTATTGTCGTCGGTTGTGTGTCTTTCCTAGTGTAGTGGTGGTGGGAGTAGTGGTGCTGGGATTAGTGGTGACGGGGATAGTGCACGCAATTGAGGGAGGGCGGGAGGTGTTCTTTAAACTAGGTAAGACACATCATTTTATTTTATTGAGCGGATATTGGCAAAGTAAATTTTTCCAACTTTAATATAATGTATTTCCGCAAAGTAATGCCTGATTCTATTAATTCTTTGTTTTTTCCCTCGCTGAAAACTTTATAATTCATTCATTGTTAGCCTTTAAAAAGTCTACCTCCCCCCATATATTGCGACATAGTGTGGATATTTACCATAGTTGCCCCGCTTGTCAAATGGGTTATCAACCGAAGAATTTTATTATTTTCAGTTGTCATAAGGAAGATGTTGCTACTCGTCACTTGTTTCATTTTTATATAGCCTTTAACAACCGTGTGTGTTGACATGGGATAGTGGATTCTCTTACTCTACTACACTGCTAAGACTTATTGTAATGGAATATCGCATTTTAGAGCATTTACTGATTTATTAAAGGAAAATTCATAAGCATGCGGGCATTTCTAAGAATGTTTTAATTAGTAAACATTATGATTCGCCGATCCACACTGGAACCCTTTAATTTTTGTTTCATAGTTCCCTCGAGAAATTAAAGGAGGGTGGTGATCAGCAGTGAAGCGTTAACGGCCTGTCAATGTACTTTTTAAGGGTTTTTAATTTAATTTTTAAGGGTCCCCCATTAGGTTTTATTGTAGCGTATTCTTTGATAGGTGTATTAAATTTTATCATTATTTTATAATTTTTAATGCTTCCACCGTTTTTGTTTTAATTGTAACAAATTCAGCAAAACGCAACACTTATGGAATCTCCTCGAAGTCTTTGTCTGTCCGTCATTAAGGCTCTGCTCTTCTCAAAGTGTTTTACATAGATAGTTGAAAATTGTTAGCAATGAATATTAATTCGATGAAGAAAATGCTTGATTGATTTTAGTATTTGCTTATAATTGAAATCGTGTAGTGGCAGTGTAAGAATATCCACTACCGCATATCATCCCGTGGGTGTCGAAAGTAGCGATAGAGAGAAACTGAAACAGGAGATGGGCAGCAGCATCTTCCTGATGGAAGCTGAAAATAATAAAAATACTGCAGTTGCCAACCCCCCTTGCTAAGCGTGTTAACTATGGTGAAAGTTCCCTTACAAGTCAATCAATGGGGGAGGCCTACGTTTATCAGTGGACTTTTGATAGGCTGTGATGAGGATGATGATAACCTTTAATGAATAAAATGACTGAATAATAAAACAGCCAAATTGATTTACCTCGAAAGGCAAATGTGACAGTTTCAATCCCTCATTCACAGAGACGTCCAATTCATGATATTTGCGAATGAATTCTGTTTTAATGTGTATTTCAATCAATGTCGCTTACAAGTCAAATCGTTTGTGAACAATAACTACAATAAATAATATGGAAATATCTATTGTTTTGAACGGGTATGTAATTTATGTTCGAAATATATTAAATAATAGGTCTTTACCTATGAAATTGCGGTTCTGTAGTACTGACCAATTCAAATCAAAATAATTTTTATTTGGCTAAGAATTCTAATTTCAAATTAATTTTATTTTAAAAACATGAATTTTTTTTCAAATCTAGTCATTTGTTTATTAATTAGCGTTATATTTTCATCGCATTTGAATCTTTTTCGCGATTCGAATATGAGTACCGTCATGGTAGCAACGCGGCACAAGCGGCACGCAACATCAGTGACGTTTACGGAGCGAATACTACAAACGAACGCACCACCTTTTTTGCACGCTTCCGTTCTGGAAATTTTGACCTGAAAATGAATGGTCGTCCGAAAACTTTGACAATGACAATGACGAATTAAAGGCGATTGTGCAAACAAAAAATACTCAATCTACGGCTGAATTAGCAGCAGCTTTCGACGTTAGCATCGAAACAATATTGGTCCATTTGCATCAAATTGGCAAGGTAAAAAAGCTTAACAAATGGGTGCCAACGAACTCGATAATTGCCAGCGCGAAGTACGCGTCGAGACGTGCCTTGCACTGCTCAACAGGCACACAAACGAAAGAATTTTGAACCGCGTTGTTACCAGTGACAAAATGGATTGTTTGACAATCGCAAGCGCTCAGCAAGTTGGCTGGATCCTGATTCAGCACCTAAAAATGCCCTAAACGAAAACTTACCCTAGAAAAGACATGTCACTGTTTGGTGGTGTAGCGCCGGTGTGATTCATCACAGTTTCTTACCAAACGGAATGAACATTACTGCAGATGTGTACTGTGAAGAATTGAACACAATGTTGTAGAAGCGCGGACGTCTCCAACCAGCTTTGGTCAATCGCTCGTCCCGGCTGCTCCTACACGACAACGCGCAACCTCATACTGTACAACAGACGGTCTCCAAGTTACAAGAGCTGGGGTTGGAAGCTCTCCTTCATCTACTTTACTCACGAGACCTTGCGCCTGCAGACTTTTATTTTTCCAGAGTTTGTATAATTTTTTGGTGGGAAAAAATTCAATACTTGAGAGGCAGTACAAAATGCCTTTAAAGAATTTGTTACATCCCTTCCAGCTGATTCCTTCAAGAAAGGCATCAATAAACTGCCACTGCGTCGGCAAAGATGCATCGATTGCATGGGTGATTATTTTGATTAATAGAAATAAAAAAAAACATGCGTGAGTGTCGTAGAACACTCGGTTGGAACGAAGTTTCTTTCGTAGTTTTTTTTTTTAAATACTAGTAATACTATTAAACATTAGTAAAACTATTATTATATTAATTAGTAAACTAGTAATACTATTAAATATTCCCTTAAACTACTTCTGGTAAGCTTAAAATGCTTGTGTTAGAAGTGGTTCACGACAGTAGTCGAATGACGGATTCGAACCCACGACCTTTCAAGTTCGCGATCCGCGCCCTGCCATTAGGCTACTGACACTTCGAATATAATATTATTGATAAACGTATTATATTATTGATTAACAAATACAAATTAATGAATTACTAGCGTCTATAAAAATGAAGCGTCATTTAAAATAAAATAATATTTCTTTCATGCCAAGATAAGAAAAAGTGCGAAGGAGATGGATATTATTCCATCTCGCTTCCTTATAGCCGCCAAGGCCGTCTACAATACGTCAGAACCCTTTCTGACGTATTGTATATTGTATAGCGACTGAAAAATCTTATAATTTTTCTCGCCTAGCCGATAAAGAACGATAAAGAACTTCGAACCAATATTGAAAAAAAAATTACGTTAACTTATTTCATAAAAAACGGTAATTTTATAGGTAAATATCAACGTTTGACATATTTTTATTTTGTTATAACATTTAAATCACGTAGAGAAACGCTGGATCGAAATTTAAAACATATTTTTTAGAAGGATACTATTCATAAAATATACACTCATGGACAAATTTAGAGGAACGCAAAAAATGTGTATAAAACTTAATAATATCATAGATATTTTTGTGCCAATAAAGTTTGTTAATTTGGATTTTGCTTTTTATTCTATATAATATTATCATTAAATTGCAAACATCGAAAAAACAAACGATCAAAACAAATGACAAAAATGAACCAAGTTAAGAAAAAAAAACATTTAAATCATGTAGAGAAACGCTCGAATGAAATTTAAAATTTTCTGAATATTACCATCCACTAAATAAAAATGACATACCACAAGCATTCCGTGTGCTTCGCAAATGATATAACATTTATCTTTGTATAAATAATTCTGTACGTGTTGGCCATTCAACTCCTCCTAAAAGGCTGGACCAATTTCCACAAATTTTTTGTGTGTTTGAGTGGATGATTTATATTCACAATTTGACCCGGTAGGTGGCGGTGTTGTCGAGATTCAGAAATTACACGTCACGGCAAAGCCAGGGTGGATTGCTAGTTAAGAATGGGTATTGAGCCAGAAAATTTTGCGATTTCACCCTCGCGTCCCGAACGGAGTCCGCGGCGCCTTAGCACGGGGGAAAGCGGAACTACAACCTCAACTCGCTCGGGGTCAATGTGCGGTCAAGCACAGCGTGATCGCGACGGCAAAATATACTATTTCATTATTTATTCTTCTAATCATCTTTGCAAGCTGTGTGATGTGTGTATAATATTATAGTTCCTGGGTGACCGAACTTTGCTCGGAAATTAATAATTTTCTGAATAGATGTGTTTTACACGTAAATTTGTAGGTAAAGTAAGACATTATCTAAGTGCCAAATTTCACCCAAATCGTACGTAGGGCCCGCTTATGAAGTAATCTGTGGGGGAGACCTATGCTCATCAGTGGGCTTTCGAGAGGCTGTAATGAATGAATAATTAATGAAATTAAAAAAAAAATAGATTTAATGTCTTCTGGTAGTAAACGTATAAAAAAAGGCTCAAAATATTATAAGATAAGAGGCAACTGAGGGAGATTGAAACATAAGACGGGCAGCAGCATCTTTCTGAAAACAACAAAAAATTATAAAAAACGCGGTTGCCAAACTACCTGCTACGCGTGGCAACTATGGCAAAGCAATCTATGGAAGAAGCCTATGTACAGCAGTGGACTTTTATAGACTGTAAAGGATGAATGGAATAGATTTATTTTAGAAAGTCATGAAGGTGGGTATTGTGTTTTCAGAGATAAAATTTATTATTACCACATATTAAACAGGAATATTTTGTGTTGTGTTATGATGTATATAGTAAAACAAAGGGTTTTTTGCCCTCCTCAAACTAAAAGCCAGGGTTTATTTATCATATAATAAGATATTGTCACTACGAAGGAGTATAAAAAAGTAAAGTAAAAGCCTTTATACGTCCTGTTACTAGGCATAGGCCTCCTTTCATTACGGAGAGGGTTATGGAGCCGCACTGCTCCCGTGAGTGTTGGCGGACATCGCATGACCTCGAAATATTTAATTTCTTAGAAGTGCAGATTTCCACACCATGTTTTTTAAATGTGGCAAATATTTATGTACTGGGAGTATTATTTAAACTGTGGTAAGGCTATACCGATACAGCCTATCAAAAATTCACTGCCAATAGGTCTCCACCTTAGATTGTCTTATAGGAGGATATTTGCCATAATTGCCACGATTGCTTGAGTTTTTTTTGTTGTTATCAGGAAGATGCGGCTTCCTGAAGATCCTTCTCCTCGGTTGTTTTCCTCTGTCGCCTTTTACGACACCCACAGGGCGATATGGGATAGTGGATATTCGTTAGATGTGGTTGTATGATATCATAATTTAATTAAATTTTTTTTATGATCTGAAATACTTTTATGTTATAAAAATAGAGGAAATTTTATTAAGCAAGAAAATCATTGAATTTCTTCAATCACTCCTTTGCAAAGGAAGTCAATAATTAATTTTCAGTCATACGTAACGTTGTACTTTATATTAAATCATTGTTAATTTTGTCATCAAAAAGTTTAGTTCGGAAGGAGATAACGAGCGAGAACAGAAATTTTATATTTCAACGCGGACTTTGATTTAAGAAATAAATTAATGAAGCGCAAAATTAGTGTTAAATTTTGTTTCTCTTTAAGTACTCGTAGATACGTCGTTATTCTACGTCGATATTTTCTTTTTGTTTATTTGAATGACTTTTTCACCTGCCATTGGAAAGTTAAAAACCTTTGGGAATCCTTTCCGTTATGATTCTGATTTTAAATATTAAACCTTCAATAAAATACAAAATAATGTATCAACCATTTTATTAAAACCGTTTTTGGGTTCCATTCCATTACAGCCTATTAAAGTCCACTGCTGAACACACATTATTGCTTGGGTTGTCTGAAAGAAATTGCTGTAATAGCAATACTACCGCTTTATGATTTTCCCCTCAATAGTTGCCTGTCAGATCTGGGTCTCATGTTGGTCTTGTAACTAAAAATGAATGAGCCAACTGCTTTATTTAACTAGTATCTTACCACCAATGTAAATGGATGGTGTGTACTCTAAGCTCACCATGCAAAACACAGCAGCATAAAGCTGCTATTTTACGAAGGTATTCTGTGAGAGCATGGTCCTACTCCTGTTGAGCCGACCCATCCGTGACAACCATAACATAACGCCAGCGTGGCTCTGCCACATATAAAATTTATCCTTGATTATCACTCAAAATAATAAACAACTTCGGTTCCAAACCCAAATATCGTTCGTATGATGTAATCAATACAGCCTGTACAGAATTAATGAATGATTGGATGAATTATTAAGGTGAAGAAAGAAATATTTTTTGTGTGTTATCTGGAGTGGCAAGTGAGCTAACATTGTACTTGATGGTATGGCTTTTGCCGCCCGCGGACGCACGCATAATTAAAGAAAAGGCACAAACGAGTATGTGTTGTTAGACTTGAGGACTAAGGCAAAATACTCACAACTAATAATTGACTGGCTTCCTTATCCTTCAAACAACAAATAATGGTCCCACTGTTGTTTGCTGTTAAAAATATTTAAGAGGATCTTTGGTTACTAGGTGACTCCTTACCTACCTAGGAGCCCTACCGTGCAAGTCCTACCCTCTTACCTATTGTAAGAGGTACTATGTAAGTTTGTCACTACAGTTTTCTAAAAATAAATATCAAAAGCCAGTAATGATTTCTTATATTTACGCGAACACTACACATTGAATAAAACTACATTTACGGATTATATCGCGTTTAATTAACTTATTTTTATTAATTCCCGACGTTTCGGGTGCTTTACAGCACCCATGGTCACGGGGGACTGAGGTGATTGACGTCCCGATGTCAGAGTTAATCCGGAGTACGTTCAGCTTTTTTAATTATTAATTTGGTCCGATCTACGCAGAATGAACTAACTGTGTCTTGAAGTCTTGCAGTGGTATTCTTGGGTTTAGTTTTAATTTTACTAATTACAGGATCCCAAGCAGGTGGTAGTACCCAGCCTCTCTCTCTATTGAAATTAGGATGTTTTTTAATTTCAATAGCCTCACGTATCATGTGGTTTATCAAATCTAATGTAATGGCGGGGGCCGTCTAGGATATGATCACAAACTGCAGACTTCCCGGAACGTTGGTGCTTCACGGCAGCTATGTGTTCTTTTACGCGGGTTTTGATAGATCGTTTTGTTTGCCCAATATATGAGTGACCACATTCACAATCAAGCTTGTACACTCCTGCATCTTGTAGAGGAGTATTGCACGTGACGGATGGTAAGAACTGACTAATCTTCTTCGGCGGCTTGAAGAATACTCTAATAGAAGCTCGCTTCAAGATGTAGCCAATCTTGTCTGTGACACGTCTGACATATGGTAGTACAGCAGGCACACGCTCGACTGTGGCCGGCTTCACTCGGTCACTGTGACGTAGGCGTGGGACCCGAAGCTTGTTGTCGTGCAGAACCTTCTTTGAAGGAGGCTAATGTATAGCAGTGGACTTGTGAATGGCCATAATAATGGGTGGTAATTTAGTGTTAATTATATAAAATATTTATGAACTTAATTTAGATGGTAAAATAAACATACTATGTACAGATATAAAACAGTTCTAAGAAATTTCTTACATGTGAGATCCCACACGTTCTAGCAACACAAACAAAAATTTGCTGCAAAATTTTACTTTGTAAATTATGTGCGCCGTAATAAACATAAAGATAATAATTACCCAGTCTTCATAAGGTATCAAAATAGCAATGCTTTTACTTTTCCAGTGCGTGTTGCAAGCAAGAAGTGAATAGCGGATTAGTTAGTCCGCGTATTGTAACGTGACGTATGTGAATTATACGTATCCTATTTTATTATACCGTGTGTTGGCGGCATGGCGGCTTAAGAGAAATCATCATTTTATTTCTCCCCGTGGGTGATGTAAGGGATATACCGGGACAATATTGTGGCTTTCAATAAATGGCGCTATAACTAATTCGATTATAAATAGCGCCGCGAGTCGTGAGCACCAAGTTACAGCATTTGCTCATGTATATTTTTCAGCCAATTTACTGTATGCGAATGTCACGTGAATATTCAATAGATGATGAAGTTTAACTAACGGACCCATCACGTGATAGAATATTTGCCGTAACCACCTCGTGCCCTTATGCTTCACCAAATAGTTATTTACTATAATTGACTATTGGGCACATGATAAAGCTCTGTTCACGACTCGTGCCGCTACGTATATATTTGGTGTATACGAACAGCATCAAAGTTGCGTGACGTGTACTGCTGTCAATCCGTATCTTCAATCGTCAATCCGTCGTGCCTACAACACAAGTGGTCTATATTCAGCGGTGGACTTTTACGGGCAGATGCTTCTTCTTCATCGTCAGTAGAAGGGTCCTATTTTATTATTTTCTGACTTCATGTATGTATTGGTAGATAAGCTGAAACCCACCCATAGTTAATTAATTATTATGTAGTGTAATAGCAGTTTTATTAAACTAAATCTCAATCTTCATAAATTTGTAAAATATAATAGGTTTTTCTCCTCTTTTTTGACCAGCCCGCAAATTCCACATGGATACTTACTCGTCACGCTTGGCAGGCGGATTGACGATCACAGTGCCAGACAATTCACATCATCGACGCTACTGCCCATCGCCAGTCGGTATATTTTACTTCTGGTGTAAACGAGATGGTTATATCGCCAACTATCGAAAGCAATATTAATTTTCTGGCTTTTCCCATAATTGCCTTTCACGATACTAACTTGGGTGATTTATTCACCAGCCAGTCAATCGTGATCTTAAGAATATTTTAATACTTTAATATCACTTATCGTCTTAGACATTTTATTAATTATCTTTGGAAACAGACAAAATGCACATTTTATCATCGAACAGCAATCATTTTTTATGATAAACGAGCACACAGTCAATTGTGATGATGATGGTGTGGCCCATAGACAGTTACATCTATACTCGAATAATAATCAAATTGCAGATGCGTTGTCACTCCAGAAGATAAAAATGGAAAACCTTCGTTACTAGTAAAAAAGATCTACGGTTCTCCACTCTCACCAAACGAAACACAGCAGCGTGATGCTACTATTTGACGCTGGTATTCTGTGAGAGCGCAGTTCTTCCCCAGTCAAGCCGAACCATTTGTGCTACAAGCATAATATTGTTGTGTCTTGGCTCCACCACTTATATAAATTCTTTAGTTACCAATGGGTTTGTTTGTATTCGACCTTTATAAATGACAAAAGAGGATATCTGCGAGCATCTTTCATCATATCTTCTAAGCTGCATCCTTGAAAAAATGGCATTAAAATCAATTTGTATATCGTTTGTCATTTCATTTCATTTTTTAACCGACTTCAAAAAGGGGGAGGTTCTCAATTCAAGTGTTAGTTTTTTTTGTATATATTTTACAGGATATCTTCGCTGATTGTGAACCAATTTTGCAGATTCTTCTTTGAATAAATAGGTTGTACTTCAAGGGTGGTCCCGTATAAATTTAGATGAAAAAATTCAATCCTTATGGTAGCAAATAGATAACTTTTTTAGCAATTTGTCGGTTTTACTTTTTATAAGTTACAATTATCTTTTATTACTATTTTTTAGATACACCTTGAAATATTTAAGTGCCTGTACTTTGTGTTCCTTAAATGTGGTCTACCACGATCATTGATGACTAATTGTTAACCACTGGCCTCATTCTTCCACAATTACGACTACAAATACTAAAATCCTAGATTGGAATGCCAAGTCGAGTAAGCTTTTGTTAGGGAGTTTGCAATCTCAATGGGTAAATGTGCATGATATAGTTATACATTTTTTTTCAATGTTCATTGTAAATTACACTTATTGAAATTAATTTGTATGTTTAACTTACCACTAGTTTGAAAAATAAATCTATTCTAGGAAAAACCAGCAAGAAACCTAGCGGGAATTTTTTTTTCAAAAATAACAGTTTACAATCATTTAATATGTTACACAAAAATTAACAACTTAAAACAAATTAGAAACAGCTTGGTAGCGATCACCTCTTTCCCAAAGGGTTAATATCATCCATAAAGTCCTTTATAATAATATAAAGGACTTTATTGATGATATTAACCCTATTTGAACAATCTTTGTTGGATCCTTTATTCGATCCGCTAATCCGCCTAGCAAACATAGCAATTATGACAAAACCTTCTTACAGTGAGAGAGCCTTTTCTTCTAATTATGATCAACAAAAAACTTCACCGCTTTTGACTTGTACCTAGTTATGCAACCACAAGACCATAGGGTTGTTACGGTTCGGATTTAGAGAGGGCTGCATAAGCATTAGACAGTATCCAGTAACTGTAGAGTCAGCGCTTTTGGTTGCATGAGATATCAGGCAGAGCTCATGGAGCGACACTTCTGTTCTGACATCGACTTCGTCAAGACGTATTAATTAAGTAGTTATAATTTTAATTGTAATTAAGAAACAATAGATTTTAAAATAGTTTTAAAAATCATTTTACGTTCCGTAATCTTGACTGGCGCAGCCGGTAGGATCGTCACACTTCGGTAGCGTTGCGTCCTTCGCGAATTCGATATAAAACTCTGTCGTAATCGGAGGTCCGCGGCGCGAAGAAAAACCGAGACGATCCTCGAACCAAAGAAATTTGTCAAGGAAGCGGAGCTGATCCTGAACCATGAGAGCAGCTGGCGGCTGGTGAGTAGAACTTTTCACCATCCTTTCCACTACCTCGACGTTCTGTTATCTTGAGATCGAACTTCTCTCATTTTAACGTATTCTGGTTAAATAGTTTAAAAATTAAATAAATAATTGTATGTAATAAACAATTTGAGTTTTACCTATTTTTATAATTTGCAAATTATAAACAAATTATAGTTTTATTAAGCATATACATTTTATTTCTTAATAATTTCGTGTGATATTTAGGTTTCTTTTACATTTCATTTTATTTTTATTGTTTGTGTGTGTAAATTAATACATAATTATGGAGAATATCAGACTTATCCCGGTGAAATGATTAAAATCATCCCTACGTTTGATGGAGATAAACGTCATTTAAATCTATTTTTAAGAATGTGTGAATATGTTATAGCTAAATTTACTGGCACGACGGAACAGAATTTGTACGTGATGAATACAATAACAAGCCGCCTTATCGGCAATGCAGCTGCATTAGTCGGGGAGCGCGATGATATCGAAACGTGGGATGAGTTTAAGCAATTATTAATTCAGTTTTGGAGACTCGCGTAGTGAGGAGTGTTTAAATATCGAACTTGAGACTTTAAGAATTAAACCCGGAGAAAGTTATTTAGATTTTGCTGTCGAATTCAATCTTTGAGATCAATTTTAATAGGCAAAGTTAATCGGTTGTCTGACTCAAATATGCGTAGTAAAAAGGCCATTTATGAAAATACATCATTAAACGTTTTCCTGTACAATTTACCGGAACATTTAGTTCGAGAAAAGTCTAAAGGCCCCAAATTCAAGAGGATGCTCTCCACTGTATTAGAAGAAGTTAACTTCCATAGTCACCAAATGAGAAACAAAATGTCTGGATCTAATCTCGCATCTCATTCACAATCGCATAACGCATCCCCATCATTTAAATTCGGTAATAATAACTCAACCTCAACATTTTTCTAGTTTTAAGCCTATGCCAATGAACCAACCACCTAGATATAATTTTGGCATCCCACCGAATAAGCAGTGCAGATGCCGCCCCACTCAAGGTCAGCGACAATAACAACATTGAAATTATTATCGACCACCACAACCTAATAATAACCAAATGAAATTCGGATATCGTCCACCCAATTTGGCTATAAACCTGTAGGCCTTCAGCCCTTACCTTCGATGCGTCCTCAACAGTTCGGTATGCAACAGCGATACAACAATAATAATAATGTCCCTCAGCATAACCAACCGCGAATTAATAGATGTGTCGATGCGCACAGCACCAGCACGACCGCAACAAGGTTTTAGGTTAAACGAATTAGAATTAAATGAGAATGACTATAGCGACGACATGTATTACTACGAAAACCCAGATTATTTCGATCAATATCCTAATGACGCTTTACTATTACCCTGAATATCAATCTGAAGAAACTGTAACCATGGAAACGGAGACCAACGCGGCAGACACAAATGACATTAAGACGACAGAAAATATTGAAAATTTCGCATAAACGCCTCAGCCAAACCCTGAAACCATAGAACTAAATTGTGACTCTAATTTAAAATTACCTTATATATATATCCCTGAGTTAGATTCCAAATTTATGCTGACACCGGTAGCACACGTTCATTTATGCCCACGCAAAGCATACCAATATTTTAAAACGACATTTTTAATGAACCTTCGAGGTCATTAGTACACATGCTACAAGTAGCCATAATCAGGTCAGTTATTCCGTTACCACCCATTTAAAAGCCCCGAATATCATAAGTTCTATATATATAATGTAGATTCGCGTTATGATGGCCTCATAGGTAATGACTTATTAAAACAATTAGAGGCTGTCATCGATTTAAAGCGTCATATACTTTCGACAAAATTTACAAGTATCCCTATTATACAATTTTGAAAATCACATTTTATTTTACCTCCTAGATCGGAATTACGTGTTAAACTACCAACCGATGTACATTCAGGCGAAGCATATTAAATTATAAGCAGTTTTGTGAAGTTAGAATGCCAAGTGCTATTGTGACGTGCAATAACGGATATGCTTCCACAGTTATCCAAAATACTCGAACAGAAATGACCTGACCGTGACACGACCTTTCCAAACTGAGACTTTTAATGACAGTGAGAAAACCCTAGTTAATTCCCTTGTAGATAAAACTGATACCGACATTGACCAACTCCTATTACAAAATTTAGGTAAATTAAGACTAGAACACATGAATGAGGAAGAGCGTAAAGCTATTTTTGCGCTCTGTACGGAATACAAAGACATCTTTTACTGTGACAAATTGCCCTTGACGTTCACCAATCAAGTGAAACATTTTATCCGTACCGTTAATGAAGACCCAATTTATACTAAAGCGTACAGACAACCACCTGCTCAAGCTCAGGAAATAAAGAGGCAAGTAGAGAAACTCTTGGAAGACAATGTCATTCAAGAATCTTTCCTTGAGTGCCCCTTCATTTAGTACCAAAAAGGTCGACGCGTCTGGGGAACGTAAATTTGTATGGTGATCGACTATAGGCGACTTAACGAAGTGACTATAGGAGACAAATATCCTCTACCAAATATAAACGACATATTTGATAAATTAGGCAAATGTACATACTTCTCGACCTTAGATCTTGCAAGCGGTTATCATCAAATTGAAGTCAACGAAAGTGACCGACAAAAAACTGCGTTTAGTACCGAGTTTGCCATTACGAGTTCTTAAGGATGCCGTTCGGCTTAAAGACAGCGCCGGCAACCTTCCAACGCGCAATGGACAACATTCTAAGAGGCCTGCAAGGGATCCACTGTTTAGTCTACTTAGATGACATAATTGTGGCATCTCAAAGTCTCCAAGAACATATTGAAAAGTTACGCATGATTTTGACAGACTACGACAGACTAACTCTGCAACAACTTGATAAATCTGAGTTTTGCGGAAAGAAGTCCTCTACCTAGGTCACAGTATTACCAAAATGGACTTAAACCGAACGACGACAAAGTAAAGCAATAATTAATTACCCACTTCCGAAAACTACCACTGAAATAAAAGTTTCTTAGGACTCATAGGTTATTACTGTTTCATTAGGATTTCGAAAATAACTCAACCCCTAACTTCCTGCTTGAAGAAAAGAAATAAAATTGTTATCGACAAATCATATATAGAAGCATTTGAGAAATGCAAAGAATTACTTATTAATGCACCCTTTTACAATACCCAGACCCATCTAAACCCTACATACTAACAACAGATGCGTCATCTGTCGCATTAGGCGTTGTTGTCACAGGGCAATTGGTTCTGAAAACCAGTCGCATATGCCAGTCGCACACTAAGTGACACTGAAACAAAGTATAGCACAATCGAACGTGAACCTAGCCATTATATGGGCAGTTAAATATTTCCGACCTTATCTGTACGGACAAAAATTTTACGTATATACTGATCACCGACCCTTGCCTGGCTCTATGCACTCAAAGAACCAAATAGTAAATTAACAAGATGGCGACTACGTTTACAAGAATTTGATTTTGAGGTAATCTACAAAATGGAAAGCAGAACACTAACGCTGACGCCCTATCTCGTATCAAACTAAACGCATTAGATTCCGACGATGACAATGATTCGATGCAAGTGAACGTATCCGATACAGACAAAAACCTTAAAAACTATGTAGACAGCTTGACCGACGAAATTTACCGCATAGCAAAACTTAACAAACCAAATGAGAACCTGATACAATAACCGTGTCTGACCTATCAGCTACTCTTTCAGCATCTGATCCAATAGATTTAACTGAACAAACTTATCCTGCACCATCTATTAGCACAGAAACAGTACACTCAGCTTTAGAATTAGAATCAACAGGTATATCTATATTGAGGAAGCTGTAGATACTAAACCCAATCAAATACTTATATTCACTTGGTTTAGGAATGAAATGCAGGTCAAAGATATTTCAAATAAAAGAAAAATTTTAGAAGTTTTCTTACCTATAAATAACGAAAACTTAATTAAACAATTTTAAAAGAGTATGTAAAACCAAAGATTAAATATTTCATTTACTTTGAGGACGAATCACAGAAAACAATTTTCCAAAATTATCATAGAACTATTTAAAAGGGCACTGTAGAATTCTTCGAGTGTACAGAGCGTGTCGTATATGTAGAAGACGAGGCCGAACAGAGGAAATAATTCTAAAACATCACGAGGGAAACATGTCACCGTGGTATAAAGGAAACCATGGTAAGCATACGTAGGAACTACTTTTGGGATAATACAGGAAACGGTTTCGGCTGTAATTAATAATTGCCATACCTGCAAAATTTCAAAATATGACAGAAAACCAATTAAACCGGTTTTGCAACCAACACAGACCCAGCATTCTCCTTTTCAGGAAGTTTTCATAGATCTTTTTTCTATAGAAAACAAATATTTTCTTACCTTAATCGATGCTTTTAGTAAATTAGGTCAAGCATTTGAAATCTCAAATAGATCCACACCTGAGGTAGTTCGAGCCCTTATAAAGTACTTTTCATTCTATGGCACCTAAAAAGATAACTTGCGATCCTGGAAAAGAGTTTAACAATGAGCTAATGCGAGAACTTACAAATATGTATAAAATAGACCTTCACATCACAACACCCAATAATCATAATTCCACAGGTATTATAGAACGTTTTCATTCGACAATAATTGAAATATATCGTATTGCTAAGTATGAGCAGAAATTTACAGATGCAGCTTTATTATGACTTACGCTATAATGGCTTATAACCACACAATACATTCAACTACTGGTTTAACTCCGTTTGAAGTCTGCTTTGGGCACACTGATTCTGGAAAGGTTTTGATAACGATTTGATAGGGCCTATACCCAACAGCTGTTAAAAGACCACCAAAACGCACTAAATATTTATATAAGCATTTCCGATCGAATGATTGAACAAAAGGAAAAGGCTAGGGAACGGAAAGGAGGAGAAACAAAGGTAGTACTCAACAAAGGGCAAATAGCGTACGTAAAGGACATCAATATTAGGAAAAGTAAGGACAAACCTAGGTACAGGAAAGCTGTTATTCAAGGTCCTGAAGAACGTAATATCGTTCCTGTTAAAATAGGTGAACGATACAAAGGTCCTATTAAAATTTCAAACGACCTCCACAGGTGGTGTGGTCATCCTGACTATGGCTCACATACTTTGGACCCGCAGTCTTCAACTTCAAAAATTGACAGCAACCCGGCCTGCTCTGTAAAAGAAGGCCGTTTTAGGCAAACAAGCAGGTGGCTTATAGTTAAAGAAGTGAACTTATTAGGAATTAAGGAAAATTTAGATTTAAATATTATTAAGTTTAAAGATTTTAGTAGATTAGTTGATATTAATAAACCATATGCTTATGAATTCCAAGCCATGAAGACCAAGCTGACTATTCTTGCGATTTAACTATTGAAAAATTTAAGCAACTTGTACCATCCAATAGATTTAAAGAGGTCTCATAGACCCCTAGGATCAGCCATTAAAGCAATCACCGGCAATTTAGATCACGAAGATGCTCTTAGATACGATTCCGTTATATCTAAGTTAAAGAACAACCAATTAAGTATTGATAGTAAAATCACGTTGTTTCTAAAATGCTGAATAGTTGGCAAATAGTACAGAAACTTTACATGAAAATGAACTAATATTAGATGAACGCTAAAAAGAATTGAACGAATAGTAAAATACATTGCTACCAAAGAAAATAATTCAATTTATAACACGTATATTTTAGGCATGTATAATATGTTTATTAGTAACTTTCGTAGTATTTACCTTAAACTTAGTGAAATAGAAACTGCTTTAGCTTTCAGTAAAGTTTCAGTATTACCAATCAATTATTAATTCATCTGAACTGTTAGTGATACTTAATGATATTGCCAAAGTCGATAACCTAGTGTCTGTAAATGTAGAGAATTTAGTGAAAATTGAAAGAACTATTGTTATAAAAGCTTACATGAAAGCAAACCAGATTACGTACTTGATGGAAGTTCCACTTACTGATAGTTTTAATTACAATTATTACAAATTATACCCATTACCTGTATTCGATGCACTTAGAAACAGAACGTCTGTAATAATTCCCAAGTATCCTTACATTTTGGTGAAAGGTTCACAATACTTACCGGTCTCCCGGCCGTGCACCGAGATAGCGGCGGATGAATTCCTGTGTATGAGCTCCAACATGGTATCCTATCCTAGAAACACACAAAAGTGAACAACTGATGAAATTCCAAAACAATCTCACACTATGCGAACCTCGGCTCGTTGATCTTGAGGATGTCAAAACCAGTCTATCGGCCCTGTAAATTGGATTATATACGCCAACCATAGAATAATATTAACAAATAAATGCCAGGATGACATAACTAAAGAATCACTTTTGGGCACATACATCATAAAATTAGTGAGGATTGTGAGACCTTCATAGATAATTATAAATTGTTGCACCGCCTATACTTTGCTAAGGAACTGGCTATAGAGTGACCCCAGTATTAAACTTACCAAGACTGGATCACCTGAACCTGACGGATACTGGAGCAGTTAACCTGAAAGGCTTAGCCTTAGACGACCTGAAACATCTAGCATACGTGTTGAACCAAAATCTTAAATTCAGTGGCAGTGAATATAGTGATCAAAGTGATAATAGTGTGATAAGGGTCAGAGGTGTTAGCTTAGCTACTTTATTACTGTATGTCATTTTACCTATTGTTATTTTCCTTAGTGTTTTAAGAAAATGTAAAAGTAATTTAGTTAATAGATGGCGGAATCATCGGACAACAGCTGAAAACACTGCAGCCGATAATTCCGCTCTTGGAGAGGAGGAGTTATGCAACCACAAGACCATAGGGTTGTTACGGTTCGGATTTAGAGAGGGCTGCATAAGCATTAGACAGTATCCAGTAACTGTAGAGTCAGCGCTTTTGGTTGCATGAGATATCAGGCAGAGCTCATGGGAGCGGACACTTCGTTCTGACATCGACTTCTGTCAAGACGTATTAATTAAGTAGTTATAATTTTAATTGTAATTAAGAAATAAATAGATTTTAAATAGTTTTAAAATCATTTTACGTTCCCGTAATCTTGACTACCTCTATCTGCTATTCTGCCTAACGAAATATTTATCTAACGTAGAGTGCGAAATCGTAAAGGAAACACAAGTAAATTTCCTTTGATGTTATTACTTGTTATTTATTAGCAATTTATGCAAGAATTCAGCGCTTCCTGGTTCCTCGTTTTTGATTATTTAGCGGTGGTAATTAAATTAATTATGTCTACTAAATACTGCTGATAATGAAATACAGAACCTATAATTTTGTCTGATTATCTTCTTAAAGAGGGATTTGCCATAGTTGCCACGCTTGGCATGCGGGTTGGTAACCACTGTTTTTTTATCAAGAAGATGCTAATGCCTGTCCCCTAGTCAGTTTCCTCTGTCACCTCTTATGACATCAACCGGATGATATGGTAGTGGACATTCTTACACCACCACTACATGGTAAACCACTAGATGGAGTGAAGACCTGATGAAACACGCAGGCTGTCTATGGATGCAGGTGCTCGGGACCGTATTTTGTGGCAATCTATAGGGAGGTCTATGTTCAGCAGTGGATTTGTGATGGACTATAGTAGTATGTCTTCCTACCCGACTGCAGCGGAGCACAAAAGATGGTAATATTTTTGGACGTTATGGATTTCATTCATTTTTTTATTCACTAGCTGTTCCCCGCGACTAGTCCACGTGGAATTTATTACGATTGGATTTCACGGGTTTTAATTTTTTTTGCGTAGAACCCTAATAAATTTTCTAAAATAATAGTAGCCTAAGTTACTTCTTATAATATCAGCTATCTGCCAGTGAAATTTTCGACAAAATCGGTCGAGCTATTTCGGAGATTAGCCGGAACAAACAGACAGACAGACAAATTAAAAAAAAATGTTTTTTTTTTTTTGTTATAAGTACCCTGTATAATTTTATATGCATTTAGTTTTTTTATTTTTTTTATTTTGACATTACAAACGGACATATCAATTTTGTTTATTTGTTAAGATATAAAGGACGGACTTACTGTCTTAGGGCATTTTCTACCAGTAAGTGGCAGGTGCAAACACTTTTACTAAATAAAATGAGTAATAAGGATTTATGATATTCTTGTATAATAAATCCTTGTATCATAAATTTTAGATAAATATAATATTGTTAAATAAACATACATATTGCAATATAATTAGTACTAATAAGTAATATTATAAATATGTAAACGGGCACTTAATATATGCAAATGACCTTACTCATAACAAGTGGTAAAAATAAATTTTTGTGCAACCGACTTCAATATAAATATAATTTATTGTTGATTTTTTTTAAACCGCTCGACCGATTTCGATAAAATTTGAATGAGACCACTTAGGAAGTTATGCCCTTTGAAACAAAAAAAAGAATTTACCAAATAGGTTCAGGCGTCTTCGAGTAATCGGTGAACATACATAAAAAAAGATTCCGACGAATTGTAAACCTCGTCCTTTTTGAAGTCAGTTGAAAATCAAAAAAAAAATCGTAAAAAGCTGTTATTTTAACATTATAAACAGACACGTCAATTTTTTTATTTGTATAGATTCAGGTGAAAACATTAGAAGAAAACATGATGTGATCACTTCATCAAACAATTGAAAATTGAAATATAGATTTTAGCCATTCCAAGTTTTATTAAATATTTGTTAGGTCGTATTTCCAATACGAAGCTCACATAATTGAAAAATCAGCTAGAAACGAGATAATAAAAGAACAAACTAAATTTTTTATTTCTTTACCCTCTCCAATTTCACTAGAAAGAAAATATTAATACAAATTAAAAGTATAAATGCTACTGGTTAATTAAAAGTTACAATTTGGCCCCTCGTTTTGTGTAATGTGGCACGTTTTGTTTTGTAAGGATGTTTTATAACTGTGAGATTGTAGAAGAAGATAAAATTATATACCTACATTTATCCTCGTTTAAAATATAATGGACCGTGTTCTAGCGGTGTCGTCAGAGGCAAGAGGATAACGAATGAGGAGATTGGCAGAGTTCCTTAAAACAACAAAAGACTGTGGTTCCGACCCACAAGCGTGGCAACTATAGCAATTATACAACATAGAGGGCTATGAGGAAATGTTTTGGGGCTTATGTTCAGCAGTGGCCAGTTCACGGTAAGAATAAAATTCAGATACGTTGTCACTCTTGGTCACTTAAAAAGCGTCTCCGATTCCTGTCACTCATACAAATACAACACCATTGCTGCTATTTACCGCTGGTATTCTGTGTGAGTATGGTCCATTCCCGGTCAAGCCAACCAATTGATGCAGTACGTTGCAGAAAGGCTTTACCACGTTACTTAATAACATATATAATTAAATGAGTAATTTTAATTTTGAGATGTGAGTGTAGAGAACGCGTGTAGTGCACGCTACCCGTTTATCTTTATTTTATTTAATATCATTCGTTTTGCCTGGAATAAATTGCTAAATAACAATAACAAGTCCTTTTCTTTTTTCTCATTTTTTACATTTTTAAACCAAGTTAAAAAAAAACGAGAAGTTTCTATATTCGACATGTATTTTTAATGTATGCTCACCGATTTCTCGGAAAAGACTGAACCGATAATATTTTTTCTTTAAATAGTTTAACCATATTTCTGGGGTGTTTTCATATGAATTTAAAGAAAAAGTTCCATCCCTAAGGGTGGAAAATCAGGGGTGAAGATTTTAATGTACCTATTTAAGTCTTCCCTACAGCGGGAGGGGTTCATGTCCAGCTGTGGACTGGTTTTATAACCATTGTTATAGTAAGCAAATTATATGTACAAAACAACAATGCTTCAACTATGACCTTTACTTGCTATTTTTGAGCTCTTACTTTTTTTTTTATTTATTTTATTTTATTCGAAACACGAACGGCATTGACACATTTCTCATATTACAAAATTTAAAATTGATATAGCTATTAAAAGGTATTCGTATATGCAAAAACAATAAAATAACTCTGCAACACTAAGTTTGTTGTTTGACTCAAATAGACTAGTTCATTATATTTTTATTTTAAATGCGGCGCAGTGCAAAAAGTACACTTTACATAAATAAGGATACTTCTCAAGTTATAAATTAAGAGCTTTACTACAAAGTTCGCAACATTCTTATGTTAAATGTGTATTTACGATGTGGCACAATCACAAGAGGTTTAACATACCTATCGCAAGCTCAAGTTCCATTATAGCGGAGATTATCTGCTGTTATTCGGATTAACGGTTATTATTAACCCCGCTTTAATGAGAAGGGCCTCGATTCACGAAATGAATAAGCATCGAGTGAGAATATTATATAAATGACTACGTATATAAACTTTTTGTACTCGAAGCGTTATCGTCTCATATAACGAGTGCCAAACCAACTTCGCTAGTTTTGCGCATTAATAAATCTTACTATTCTGTTAAGGTCACCAAATAAACCTTTTTCTGTTTGCCAATTGAAGTAGCAATGGCGGTAATGGCGGTGGAACCTTTAATATAGGATGTAACAACTTTTTATGGTAAGTCCGCCAACACGGAATGGGACAGCAGCGTGGTGGAATCTTCCCTACTACAAAATCGTCTCGTAATTACTAAAGGTATATGCCTTTTAAGAGACGACAAAGGGAAAGAAACAGTAGATGAGCATCAGCATCTTCTAATAATAACTTAAAATAACAAGAAAACCGGTTGCCATCCGTAAGGTATGAGGCAATCTATGGAAGCAAGGCCTCTGTAAACGGCCTTTCAGGGATGTGATGATGATGATGTGTGATTTTATAGGCTGTGAACTAGAGTGCGTCTTTGTTTACAACGATATATGTACAGGTTGCTTATTTAGTTTAGGATCTATCCAAAATGCGTACGCAAAAGGTGGAAGGAAAAACAACGGAATGAGGTCTCCCTGAAATTATTCGTTTCGCCAATGCCAAGATTAGAAAAAATGTACCTACATTCCGTAATGAGATAACGAACGGACAAGGGAAATTGGAAATTGCCTTATTGTCCTATTATTTTACGGAAAAATATTAACTGATAATTTTCCATCCATTTGTATATTATATACGAGTATATTATAACCAGATTGCTTTGAATTTTTACTACTATCACAAAAAAAATCAAGAGATACGATAAAATAGTTTTGAATACAAATTAGATCGATATCAACGGAGAATTCGAGGCTAATTAATTGCATTTGCTCCATCACGTGGAGAGGCTGAGAGAGGGTCAGGCTGAGGGTGCGTTTTTTTGGCGATTGACGAACAAGCGCATTTTCCGCCTACTGGATGGTCAAAAAAGCATCTAAACGCCCTTCAAATAACCAGCTGCCAAGAAGCGGTGCAGAATCAAGATTATAGGCCAATATATTTGGGTCGCTGAGCCACTGCAATAAATTAATATTGATCATAAATAGGTATCTATTATAAAGCTCCACAAGCTTACTGTTGAACATAGACTTTCCACAAGAAACGCCACAAAACTTCGACAGGCAATTGACGAAGTATTTAACATGTTTGTGGAACAATTGGTCCGCAGCGTTGCACTATCTGCATGTCTAAGAAATTAATTATCTCTTCGAATTACTTAATTTCTTAGACTTGCAGATTTTCCACGAAGTTTTCTTCACACCGTCATGTGAACATCGGCCTTGGCCTCCCCTAAGGAATGCCACAAAACTTAATCCTGAACCACATGCATCTATCAACTTCCTGTATGTTATACGTGGTCGTTACTCTATCTAGTTAACGGTAATAATCCTGTTGGTCTCTTTGGATGTCGTTGAATATTGGTTGGTCTCACTAGTTCCACTGCAGACATTAATTGATATAATAGGACTTATTACTCTATTAAATGCGACTAAATCGTCTCAGAAATGGGAGACATACATTGACTGAACTTAATTTTGAATAAAAGTTAAAGTTACAACTTATATACGTCCCGATACTGGGCACAGGCCTCCTTTAATTTCTGAGAGGGTTTTAGAGAAAGAAAATGTCCGCCGCGCTGCCCCAATACGTGTTGGCGAACTTCACACGTCTTCGAAATATTTTTTTTCTTATTTGCCAGGCATGCAGGTTTTCTCACGAAGTTTTCTTTCACTGCCGAGTACATGGTATATCAGCACTTGAAATTGCAGTCAACAATTTCATTGGTGCAGATGTGAATCAAACCCGGCTGCTCAGAAATTTACAACGAGCGCTTAGCGTCTGAGCTACCACGGCTCGTCCTGAGCTACCATGGCTCGCAAAAGAGCAACATTGAATAGTTATCATGTGACTTCAAAGTGAAAAAGTAAAAAACAGTCTGCTAATTACGTATACTCATTTCATTTCCTAGAAGGTTTTTGGAACAGGAAAGTATACCGCGATCCCATAAACTCTCTGCAATTCAAATTTGTCAGGTTTCTTGACGATGTTTTCCTTCACCGCACATAATAAATCAGCACTTTAAGGTGCTGACATATCGTAAAACATTTCGTAACGTTTTGATGATCATTGGCGTGGTGCGGGCGGCAGTGAAATTAAGCGAGCGCATTTTATAAAACTAAATTATATTTCGAAGAAAATATATTATTTTCTATTTAATAAAACCGTATGTTTATGCAGATTGAATTAAAATTTTATCGTATATTTTTAATGTGAAATTCATATTCAAAATATACTATAAATACTATGATTCTTAATTAGAGGATTATCTTGTTACATTATTGATAGTGAAATAATAATATAATATTTATTGAAAACTTCAAATATAATAATAATTAAAATGTAATAAAGTAATTAAATTACAAATTGTATTGATGTAAATTTTGATTTATTGCTATAGCGGACATAATTATTTTTGTTTATAGATCTATTCTGACTGATTACCTGTATTCAGGAATAAATATTAATTTGAATTTAAGAAAAACTGCTTTTAAAGGTAAACTGGGTGGTGTATTTAATTATATTTTTGTATACAGCAAAGTATTTTTTATTTTGTTTTGTGTTCTATGAATAGCCGAAAAAGTTTTAAAAATATTAAATATTAAGTTTTTATTCAATTTAAAAAAGTGACGGTTTTCTAAATAAACTGAAACCTCCTTTTAACCGAATTCATGATATATAAAGTAACTTAAAACTGCAACTTACAATTTCAAAGGTGATATGGAACCGGTTTGTTTGTGTACTCTAAAATATTTGAACTGTATGTAAAGTATGGAACAGGCTATCCTGATAAGCAGAAACTATGATGCGACACATCAAATGACTGTGATTCTTTTTTGTATTTTCTGATACTCCTAGTTATCATTACAATGAAAGATTTATCTTTTTTTTGTTGCAGAATATGACAACATACGTGACTGTGACTTGAAGAATGAACCACGAGACTATACGATAAGGTAAATAACGAATGAAATAAAACATGGATCAATTAAAAGTAATGAAAGCCGATCCTTATCAAACAACTTTGGACAGACTTATGACGTGTAATGTGAAAAATGTGGAGCTCTATGATAATCGCAAACGAAAAACAAAGCGAATCCAGGTCAAACACTGGAACAACGCGCTAAAGCTGAGCACACCAATATAAAATTAATGTTAATTGTTGGGTGGCCACTTATGATGTAATTAACTTTATTTTTGAGACCGGTGTATCAATAACAGCTGTTGTTTATTTTAAACAACATCGAACATGATGGCGCAACTTTTGAGAAACAACTCTACTCGTCAAACAGTCTTCGCCATTATTGCTTGATTACGCAAAACTTCAAAATGCTCGACAAACCGTTAAAACCTTCACACCTGATTACCATTTTTCTTTTGTAGTTTGTATTGTAGTCGTCCTAGAGTAACGAAAAATATTTTTCATTAGTATCGTCTCGGTTAGAATAATGTTTTTCTTTACTATACATAGAAAAATTGTCTCAAAGGACGAGCAAACACGCTTTGATGTTCAATGCCGTAATTTATTAGTAGTTTATATGATCATTCTAGAGTTTTCTCTTCCCATTTCAAATTATTTTGTGTGTTGGTAATTAAAGCAATTATTCACCGACCAAAGTAATGCCTGTTGCATACAACAATTAAGAAATGGAAATATGAGACGTCAGTCGACGTTTAATTTGATATTTTCATTATATTCTTAAGTTAATTTAAAATATTTTAAATTAACTTTGAAGTATAATTATATATAAAGTCTAATAAATAATATGATGATTTTATTGAAATTTATTGCTGCGTCCAAACTAAAGTACCTATCGTTCATAATATTCTAATTTATTTTTGATACCTATATCAATATGTTGCCGTTTTGTAAGAATATCCACTACCCCATATCAACCCGTGGGTGTCGTAAGAGGCGACAGAGAGAAACAAACCAGGAAATGGGCAGCAACTTTTTTCTAAAAACGACTAAAAATAAAAAGCTGCGGTTTTTTTTAAACGATAAGGGTAACAAACGAGCACATAGTTCACCTAATGGTAAGTAAGTAGTTGCTGTGGCGCATAGACATCTACATCTATCCTCAACTACGAATCAAAATGCACCCGTGAGGACTAAGATAGAATGTCTCGTTTCCAGTAAAAGGGGTCTACGGTTGTCTACTCTCACCATACGAAACAAAGCAGCGTTAAGCTGCTATTTTACGCTGGTATTCTGTGAGAGCGTGGTCCTTCCCCGGTCGAGCCGACTAATTCGTTAAAACCATAATATAGCCGCGTGGCTCACCACGTAAAAAAACGGCGTAAACGAGATGCTCGTATCGCCCTCTATCGTAATACCTAAGATTTGCCTAACATTTCCCCAAGTCGCCTTTTATGACACCCTCAAGATGTATTGGGGAATGTTAGATTCTCTTACCAGGCTGTGTCAACCTGAGGTACTATGGTCTTTAAAACCTTAAAATAGCAAACCCCTTCTAAGTGAACCAAAGATTTTCGCAATTATTTACAGTGGACAGCTAAATAATAAATCGAAGATAGAGATAATAATTATTTAAAATTTATATTTAAAAAAATCTATTTATTTATTTATTTTTCACCCAACCTTCAAAAAGGAGTAGGTTCTCAATTCGAGTGTATGTTTTTTTGTATGTATGTTACGCGATATCTTCGCAGATTGTGAACCGATTTTAATGACTCTTTTTTATTAAATAATTTTTATCTCATGGTTGGTCCCATTAAATTTTGAAGAAAAAAATGGAGGAAAATGTTTCATATTGGACTATTGTTTAAGGAATTTCATATGATATCTTCGCAGATTGAGAACAGATTTTAATGATTCTTTTTTTTATTAAATAGGTTTACATCAAGGGTGATCCCATATAAATTTAGAGAAAAAATTCGACCATAGCAAATAAATAGTTTTTTTAGCAATTTGAAGACGGTTTTACTTTTGTTAAAACTTATAATTATTATCAAATATTGTGGTATAAAATAATATACAGGATTTAATGAGAGCGGTAGTGACACATGACCTTGACAATTGGTGTAGTAGCTCAACCGCAAAAAAGCGTTAGAAGTGTAATTATAAAATCATTAAAACATCTACTTTAATCTACGTTTAAGTAATAAATTTGAAAATTATGATTCAGTTGAGCTACTTTAAACTTTTCAAAATGCAACCTCCCAAAATGCCCTGGAACATGTTCACTCGCCCGTCCCCTTGCTTCTTCACTATCCTACAGTCGCAATCGCACTTTACGATATACAAGGAATGCTGCGGTGTGATAAATTCTCTTACGCCGCGCCGCCACGACACGGCAAAAAAAGTAAAAAATAAATAATATGAATAAAGAAATTTTATTAAAAAATTTGCGTAAAAATTTACGCAAATTTTTAAATTCGCTGTAAATATTTTATAAATTCTATGATACTCATGAAATGTAGTACAGTAAACAGCTCAACATGCCCCTTGTATGCTCAGGTTTAATTAAAACAGAGATTATCTGATATTACGCGATTTAACGGTATTATTAATCGCGCTCCAATGATTTCGGCTTCGGATCGGTGAATGAATTAACATTTTCTTTATATCTTTGGTGCTTGTAAAATTCAGGTTCAATGGGTGGGTGTTTTGCCATCGTCACATACTTTAGCATAAAGTCAATAAAATTTTAAATTTCAACATAAATATTCGAGATTTTTTTTTTTTTTTTTTTTTTTCAATTTATTGGGTAAACAAACAACATCACAATAACAAATGGTTATAATAGTGTTAACCTATACATTATTAACAATTGTGACATCCACACCGTTTACCACGAGCATTATGAACAAATTGTTTTTACAGGTTGAGAGTTTTATTCATCTGTACATTTTTCACTGTTGTGTGTAGTATACATTGTCATGCAGTTCTTAATTACTAATTTTCTGTAAACGCTTACACTATTTAAAATATCAATATGACTGAAGTTGCGGTTATAAGAATTTATACGACGAATAGGCACGCATGCCTGCGTTAGTGCGTGATGTTCGTATGGCAAATAGGTGTTTCGAACGACAGGCTCGCATATGATCTAGGCACTCTGTAGTTAATATTATTGACAATATCAGAGCAGTCGTAAATATTATGGCAAATGTCATACAAAGCATGGCTTGCATTTGTATTCTCCTAGATTTCAAGTCAAGAGTTTTATCTTTGCAATAGCTGGTGGTATGACTGATAGTTATGACAGCATTTATAGTATACAACGCAGAAATTTTTGCACTTTTCTAAGTTATCTGAGTATTTTATATACAAAGGATCCCAAATACAAACAGCATATTCTAATGAACGGATTAAGGTCTTATAAATGTAAATATGTATTAGGACGTACAAAGTCATTACTGGCTCGAGTACAAAACCATACATTTTATAAGCCCTATACATACGTTATCAACATGTGCATCAAGTGTTAACTTAGTATCCAATGTGACTCCAAGATCGTGAATAGTTTGTACTCTGGTAACATTGTACGCCTATGGAATAATTATGTGTACTCCACGCCTGTTTTCTAGTAAATGTAATAACTTTACATTTATCGAGACTTATGTAGTTTGTTAATGTTACAGTAATTGTTAAATCTGTTCAGGTCCTCCTGGAACCTCGAGGTGATCATTAGAATTATGTATAGTTCGATAAATTTTAGGTCATCTGCATAATAAGAAATTACAATGCTGAAAGCAATTATTTATATCATTAATAAACAGAATGAATAATAGGGGCCAAGGATAGATCCTTGTGGCACACCAGACGTTATAACAACCGTACTTGATTCATATCCATTGATGACCACTTTTGTGTTCTGTTTGTTATATACGACTTAAACCACCTCAAAGATTTCACGCGAATCCTGTTGAAAGCAAGTTTTTCTAGCAGTATTCTATGATCCACTCTGGTCAAACGCTTCCGAAAATCTGTATAGACACTATCGGTTTGCGTATTAGCGTCTATATTGTCAAACAAATCAGAAGTATAAACAATAAGATTAGTGATAGTAGATCGTTTACGAACAAACCCATGTTGTTGTGGAAGGACAGTCCTATGCACAGTGGATAGATATTATTGTGCACCAGCCTCCATAAGTTTAGATAAAGTGGGAAGATTGAAATTGGACGATAATTGACTCACATCTCTTTTATGCCTCCTTTATGTATTGGTGTTATCCTGGCTGATTTCACATAGCTGAAATATACCTCTGTAAGACATTTATTATATAATATAACCAACGGTTTACATATGGTTACGGCAGTATTTTAATGAAAATAGGGGAATGTTATCAAGGCTCGCGCCTTAGTAATGTCTAGTGCCTTTAGTTCCTTTTAAAACATCTGTTTCTGATAGGTATATGTCACTAATAATGGTGTCATTGAGCATACCATTGTCTATATCATCTATATGGTCAATACAGAAGGAGTCAGATACATTAGTACGCTGGAAAACTGAATGAAAGAAGGAAGAAAACAGGTTACAAATGCCCAGGACTATCCGCCTCTGTTCCGTCATAGTGAACACTATTTGGAATATCTGATTGATTTTGGCGATTTTTATGTAAATCCAAAAGTATTTAATATTTTAGGAATACTGTCTTCACTGATTTTATATATTTGTTATAACAAATCAATGATTTTTCCTAAACCTATCCCGATACATTGAAAATGTAGAATAATCAGATTTGTTTTATATACTTTCCACTTAATCCAAGCTTTGTTTTTATTCTTAAATATGTATCACCAGCAGGGAACCATACTGGAAATTTTGACTTGGAATCCGTTTAGAGGAACGTGTTTACGTATAAGATCAAATATATTTTCATAGAAAACGTTAACACTTTTCGGCAGTTTTATTTTGAAATAGTTCACACCAATTAATTTCTAATATATCGTTATTGATTTGTTTATAATTAGCATTCTTGTAACAATATCGTAAACCTGGATTCGTTGGCATGGGTTTGAATAAGTTATTATCAATTGGTATTAAGAGGTAATAAGGAGGATGATGTACGTCAGGTGGGACTAGAGTGATAGGCGCAGAAGGCTTTTACTGTTGTGTGTTAGTTAAGCATAAATCGAGTAACCTATTCATATTTTTTAAAAATATTCACTTGTATACAGTCCATGACGGACATGAAATTTACTAAGTGAGAATATGGTGGCGTAATATTGCTTAGACCTAGAAGTTTTGCTTGAGTTCCATCTACATACCAGTCAAGACAAGGCAAATTGAAATCGCCAATTAAATAATAGTTATCATATCCATTTAACTGTATAACTTTGTAGTTTATTAAAATAAGTAAAATATATATCAGAATCTAGACCGGGTGGTATGTAATCTGCGCTTAATAAATAATGAGACTTACCGATGCGAAATTCTAATAGAATATGATCTATGATGGTGGGATATTGAGGGGCAGGGAAGGGGTGGGGCACGCAGCGCACTGCACACAGCGAGCGCAGCACAGCCACCAACACACCGCCACCATCGTGACGCTTTGTTACAGTGCGATCTCGGTCGCAACGGAACACGTTAGCGAGAATCCACAAATTCATTGTTTATAATGCAATCATGTAACCAAGTCTCGGTTAATATTATAACATCATTTATGCGATAATATATTCATATAAATAGTATTTAATTTAGTTCTCAAACCGCGGCAATTTTGATAGTAGACTGATAATACATTGTTATTTATGTTATTGAATTTTGTATCGAAAATATATGGTATTGCATACAAATCGTTAGAGCCACAGTGAGTACAGAGTAGGATATTCAGTATAAATGCACACGTTGAATTGTATGAACATGGAATTTGTTTATTAATTAAATTAAATATCGGTAACAAACAGATAAAACAATTATGTACCTGAATAGATATTAATGTTATGCCGTGAGTATTATGATTGGAAATATAATAGAAATTAGAATTTTGGAAGAGTAATTACAGATCAGATATATAACAATTTAACCAAAGTGTATGTCTTTCATATAATACTAATAAGATATTAATTAAATTTAGAAGAGTGCACTTTAAGTCTGAGACACGAAGGTACAAAAAAATTACACCACATATATCTAGTTAGTCTATTGTAACAAATATTTACTATAAAAGTGTGATTACTTATAATAATATAATATGTGGAACGTTGACTTAACCATTTGAGAATATATATTTTCTTGGATACATAATATAATGATGAAATTTGTTAGGTTTACATGTAGGTGTAAATAATTTAGTTTTAAACCGGTTTATGAAGTTGCAATGCTGCCTGTTATCATCCGGTGTTGTTCATTTGATTCGTGCGATGTCCTGGAGGATCTGATTGCGATAGCGGGTGAAGTATCCGTCTTGCGAGCCAGAACAGCCATGTTTAACCCATACATATTTATATTCGTTTTTCTTAGCAGCCTCCCGGCACTCACGAAACAACAATTTGTTATTCAACGTTAAATGCTCGTTAACGTAAATGGTGGCAGGCTGGCCAGGTACGGACAATGATGTTGAATTTAACCCTTTTGTAGCACGGCAGGCGGCGATCATTGTCGCGCAGTGTCCTGTTTACGAACTTACTAACATTCTTCGGACGTCGATCATTTTGTCAGCATGAGGTACACGATGAACGGCTATTATGTCGGATGATTGTAAAGGATGTAGCATCGCCCAAACACTCCATTATGCTGATTAGATTCTCACCTCGCCTGTCCGGGATATTAGCTATTTCGACATTGCACTGTCTTGCTTGCTGTTCCATGGTATGTATTTTGTTCTCAAGTAGTTGTATTTGAGTTTTAAAGCCATTATATTGTGATATATTCTGTTCTACAGTTTTCAGTCGACTGTCAAATAAGTCCTGTCGTTCATTCGAGAGCTAAGTGATTTCTCTATTTCTTTTGATCGGGTGTTAACTTCGTGTAATGATTTATTAAGGTTGATAGTATCCATGTTAAGTTTCAACACATTATCATTAAGTTCTGATAACGCAGAGGTAATCTTTGATAGCTCGCCCTTAGGGCTGTATTTACCGCGTGGCATGCTATTTGCGATGCAATCGCTAATGGTTTTATTCCATATTTGCATTGATTATCAAATTTTTCTTCAAATTTAATCATATTTGTATCAGTTTTATCGTTTTCCATTTGTTTACGTTTACGGTAATTATAAAACTTTCGCCACTAATCTTCTTTACCGATGTGGATATCACCGTCCGATGAAACACATCGGTGGTGTGCGTTGTAAAGACATCGTAGTGCAGGTATATATCTGTAGTTACAGGTGTGAGAGAGTTAAAAATAGCGCTGTCCTTACGCCTACCGGTGAGGAAGTGAGTCCCCGCACTGCTACAGTCCGACGATGCTATGTGAGAACGAGACGGCAATTGCTGATTTATTTATTTTCACCAATCCACTAGAATGAACTACAATCTTAGTACAGTAATCACGACACTAATAAATATCGCACTAAGATCGATTTTTGTGTACATACAATTAGATAATTAAGGAAGTTGTTAATACAGGGTACCACTCTCAACGCTTGTTGCGGACGGAATGATGTTCATATGATGAAATTAAAATGAAATGAAAATTTATTTATTTCTCATCACAAACCACAAATGTCTTAACACTAAACTTAATAGCTATTACAACAAAAATGGTTGTGAATCACTGGCTTATGAGGTAGGTAATTTCATAACGTATAATTGTCACTGAATAGATTTTTTTTAAATATAGAATAAGGTACATAACAAAACGACAACTGCAAATAAGACACAGTGCATCTGATGGTAAGTGGATGCTGTATACAGATTCAGAGATCAAAATCTGAGGACTAAAATGGAATGCCTCGTTTCCACTAAAAAGGGTTTCTGGTTTTCTACACTCTTCATGCGAAACACAGAAGCAATAAGTTCCTATTTCACGCCTGTATTCTCGAGAGCGTGGTCCAATCCTTCCCCGGTCTAACCGACCCATTCGTGCTGCAACCATAGTACAGCTGCAGCATGTCTCACAGTACAACTTATTTCCGTATTACTTTTATTTCCTAATAAGTATAATAACTAGCCTTAAAATAGAGTAAAAAATAGGAATTTTTGCAGAGAAGTAATTAATATGACATCGTGATGATACTGTCATGACGATTTCATCGTTTCTTCTATAGATATGCGAAACGAAATGTTCTCCAACTTACGAACGTACTACGTGACCAAAACAATTAGGCGCATGACAGCTAAGACGTCATTAGAACTAGGAGGCAGCACGAGACGGTAATTGGTCACTAAGGGAAGTGCGGATAGAGGCGGGGTGCGGCGCTGAAACCGTATTCCTGTCATGCGTCTAATAGTTTTGGCCAAGTTGTAAGCACACCCTCACAACATTCTTTTAAAGGTTCTGATCGATGGGGACGATCGAGTATATCGCGGTCTTGTATAAATGAATGAAATATACTTTATTGTTCACCGATAAATTATAGAAAACAACAAATTATTTAAAGATTCAATTGGCGGACTTATCGCTTAAAAACGATCTCTACCGGGCAACCATATTGCATTGGTATTGGTGGCTCGCCGGTAACACACGTTGGTAGATCATCGCAGAACCGCGGTTTTGTAAGACGACTTGCCAGCTTCGCGGCTAACTATTACTGCATGGAATTGGGGACGTTGCTTCGACAAATTCTGAAAAATAGACGCTTGGACCGCCAGTGTATTATGAATGCCGAGCCGCGAGTAAAACCACGGTGATCTTTACCACAAGCTTGCGGCTAGCCCGTCGAGCAGAGCCTTAACGAAAGTATGGGTAGGATATAGCTGTAGACCTTAAAACGTAGATTTAATACCATTACAGCATCTCAAAAGTCCAATGATGAACTTAGGCCTCCCCAAAGAATACCTCAAAGGGCGGGATATTTGCTATAGTTGCCACGTTTGGCAAGCATTTTGGCGACCGCAGTTTTTTTTATTCAGTTGTTATCAGGAAGATGCTACTGCACATCTCCTGGTTCAGTTTTCTTCTGTCGTCTCTTACGACACCCACGGGATGGTTAATGGATATTCTTACACCGTCTCTATAAATTTAAATAGCTATAATACTACAAAGGTTTTTATTAAGTCACTTGCGATCCGCCCCCGCTTTGCACGGGTGATTTCTGAATTTCGACAACTGTGCCACCTACTGGGTCAAAATTTGAATAAACCATCTAGAAACCCATTTAAATACACACAAAACATTTTATCAAATTCGGTCGAGCCGTTTTCAAGTTTTAACGAGATTTTTTTTTATAGGAGAGGAGGCAAACGAGCATACGGCTCACCTGATGGTAAGTGATTGCCGCCGCCCATGAACAACTGCAACACCAGGGGAATTGCAGATGCGTTGCCGGCCTTTTAAAAAAGAGTACACTCTTTCTTGAAGATCCCTAAGTCGTATCGGTCCGGAAAATCTTTGGTGGTAGTCGATTCCACAAGGAAGTTGTGCGAGGAAGAAAACTTTTAAATCGCACAGTGGTGGACTGCCAGTCATCCAGATGTATGGATGGTATCGCGAGTTTTGTCGATGTGCGATGGTGAAAATTGTGCTGCAATTAGTCCGAACACCTCAGAGCACTCCCGTGGTAAATGCGATAAAATACGCAAAGAGATGCAACATCTCTTCGCAGTGCTAGTGAGTCAAGCCGATCGGAAAGAGTTTGGTCGCCGACGATCTGAACAGCTCTGCGCTGGATGCGATCAAATGGAAGGAGCTGGCACTGGGGAGCCCCAGACCAGAGATGGGAATAGTTTTCCATGTGCGGCCGAACCTGCGCCTTGTAAAGTTGCAGGCGGTGTGCCGGCATGAAATACTGTCCTGCTCTGCTGAGCACGCCAAGCTTAAGAGGCCAATTTGGCCTCTTCCAAGTGACCAGGAAACTGCACGTCACTGATAGGTCGACGCAGAGGATTCCGATACTGGCTGAGGCAACAAGGAGAGTGCTTGAAACTAAGGAATTTTCAATTTGAAGATTAACGGACAGCAATTGATTTTTAATAGAGATGTTTAATTATGAAAAATCATAGTGTAGGGTGAATTTTCATATCGAACCAATTCACAAACACTTCAAACTTTTCATTTAAAAGTCCTTATGTTAAAAATATTTTGTTACGCCCGTTCTTCTCGTTTCGAACTGATTAATGAAGAATTCGTTTGAAAAGGATGAGAGGAGGATTTCGATATTGGAGTTTTATTCGTGAAGGTAAATTTAATTTTGAACGCTTAATCACATTTTTTATATTTTACGATCGAGTGCTTAAATAAATCGTTTAGAAAATATGAGTTTCGTTTCAAATTGATGCGGGTATATTTATTTGATTTTTTTACGTACTCGTATTTTAATAAATGTTTTATCCGAAACGTGTGTGTTATGTACTTATGTATAATTTATGTTAACGCACTAGAGTACTTTGACTACTTTGTCAATCTAATGGACGATAGTGCGAACACTGATGTGATCGAATTCCGGGTGGGGCCAAAATCAGTTATTAGATTTCTCAGTCACGGAGCTCTCAGTACTAACATGCTGTGCCTCGGAAAGTTAAACCGTTGGTCCTGCGCCAGATCTATTTGCGGTCATGTCAGAATGCTGTCCCCATCGAACTATGAAAGTGATGGGACGAAGAGTGCACCTGCACTATAATCCTTTGTTGTGCACATGACCGACGTGACTGAAATTCGATCTGGAGGAAATTGTTTTGTTAAATAAACAAGGTCTGATGACAAAAGTTTATGAATTTTCGTAGCTGTTCTGAATAAGCGATAGCGAACGCGATAAAATCACGGCTTGTACCAAATTAATGAAGAGCTTGATGTTATAACTATTACAAATGCTAAGTTAACTGTGCATGGGCGATCACAGATTCAAGCGCTAACTACTACAGGCAACCGGATGGCGACAGAATTAGAGAATGGTCCTAGCTCAGGTGCCTGGATGAACAAAATGCTAAAAATATTATTTATCCAGTTGGAGATAAAAAGCCAGAAATGGATCGATCTCAAGAGATTCACTTAACCAAGTAGCATGCGGCTGTGAATCCTCAGATGAAGAAAAACCAGTGAAGGGAAACATCATGGACGTTTTGCCTGTTACTATATTGAGGACGATTTAGTTGAAATCATATATTTGACGTTTTCCGTCTCTCGATATGATATGTATATATATATGATATTGATATGTATAGAATAGGATAGAAAACTGGATTCTAATCAAGCTCCAATAAAATTAGTGTTCTCAATAATTTGGCCACTTTGGATGGTTGAACATAAGGGATTACTTCAAAATATTTGTTGAAATCACTGTCAGTACTGCAACAAAAATCCCAGGTAGACTCTTTATTTAAATCCTAATAATTTATAATTATTTACAATGTTGTAAAATTGAATTACACATTAGAGACAACATGGTAGCGATCATCTTATTACCAGGGGTTATTTTCATGCTTTTCTGATACCCTTGAACCCTATTTGTAATTTTTAATATATCTTTTAAACATGTTTTGACAAACTTTGATCATTTTCTGGGATTTTGTTGTAAAATCGTCCAAGACGTCCCAGAAATGAATGACTAATTCTGTAGAGTCTAGTAACTGGCATACAAGCTTATGTTTGTTCTTTAGTGTTTAAAGTATGAACATCTTTACTGTTATCAAAGTTGTTCATGTTTCCATGTACATATATATTATATTTTCATAAATATAATGCGATGCTAAAGTTAATATGTTTATTACTTTAAATTTTTCTGGACTTTAAAATTTAAGTTATAGATCGGTTACAAAACAAATCTAGCTCTCAACATTGGTGACATTTCTAATCTTTCTTACAGCATATGCTGCAGAAATAATTCTGCTTGGTAATTTAAATGTACCCCATTGAAGCATCGCGTCAATAGTTATACCAAGAAAAACAGTATCACATTTTTTAAATACACTTTGTCTTATTGCCGTTTAAAGCAAAGTGTCGTCAATGTAAAATTTGATAGAGCATTATTTACATCGTCATAATTAATTGATTGCCGTTTGAGTTAGAAAATTAAAGAGGTATCCACAGTTAATAATACTATATCGTCATTGTGCCCTATAAGAAAAGGTAGATCGTTAATATAAGAACAGGAATGGGCCATGAATTGAGTCCTGAGGATAACGACTTTTGAGTTCTGTTACTTAAATGAAATTATAGGTCTAAGCAATATTTTGATACCGTAATTTTGTAGTTTACTGATTAATGTTTCATGATGAACTCATTGGAAAGTCTTGGAAAGATCACAATAAATACCTAAGGCATTTTGTTAATTCTCCCCGGCATTAAAATAATATAATATTTAATAAGCTCAACTCAAGCTCAAGCATTGAAAATATATTCAGTAAGCCGTTAGCTTTGAGCCAGCCATTATAAAACCAAACTGATTTATATGGAGTAATTTCCTTGCATTAAAAAAAAAACAATTGATCCAGAATAATTTTTGTTTAAATTTACTGAGAGTTGGTAGTACAGAAATAGGTCCAAAATAGGTTCAAAGTACTACCAGATTTAAATAATTAAAGTCCACTGCTGAAAATAGGCCTCCCCCATAGATTGCCTCATAGCGGGATATTGCCACAGTTACCACGCTTGGCAAGCGGTTGATCGTTATAGGAAGACAGCAGCGTCTTCTTCCATCTCCTGGTTTGTTTCCACGTCGCCTCACGACAGCTACGGGATGATATGGGGTAGTGGATATTCTTACACCACCATACACGGTTAAATAAACGGTACACGTTGTAACAGGTACAGCTGTTGTTTAATACACATTTTAAACTTTTGGATATTATTTATATTTTGCGGGACTTTATTGTTAAAGCGTATATACATATACGAATATATAGTCGAATGACCTTATGGAATATCCTTCATATGTAAAGGAATACTTATATTTTATAAAGTTATACATAAAATCAACCTTAATTCCCAAATATTTTGTACAAAACACCTTATTAATAAATCCTCATGAAATTTTTTTAAGCACTGACTACGAAAAAGAAATAGATTGTAGGCTTCATCGTAAAATTGTATCCGAAAAATTTCTCAAATAACATAAAATGAAAACAAAAGTTTGTGTATTCGGTATTCAGCCAAAATAAATTAATTATTTTTCTATGGTTTGAGAAAAACAATGGAATAGTAATGAACGCGAATTCTCATTTCTTATTTTGTTTCTTTTTGTACGCCTGTTTTGTTTTATTGCAGATTCGTAATGCGATAACTTTTTCTTGATTAAGCGAGATAGGTAGTTTATGAATTGATAATGACCCAGTGGGAGGTTGTTTTTGCTTTTCATACAAAATAGAGGTCAGCGAGGCTGATTCCTTTCAAACGAAAACGCATGAATGAAAAATTGGTAAAATTTATTTCAAATTTTCGAGTTGTGTTTTTTATTCAGTCTGTTGTACTCGTGCTGTTGTTTAGTGTTAAATTGTTTTTATAAACACAAAAAGATATTCACATGTCCACTCACCAAGGACTTTACTTTAAATTTTTTATCAAATTTAGTGCGATAGATAATTACGTACTTAACTAGATATTGGCCAACATCAACGTATTATATAATAGAAAATGCTAAGCAAACATAAAAATCACAAATAAAGGAACTCCAAAATATAAGAAATAGCTCAGTAAACAGGTTTTTATTTAAAAGTCTACTGCTGGACATTGGCCACTCTGAGGTGGATTTAAAGCAAAAAAGGCCGCCCACCATTATATGATCTATTATTACCAGTGAACGTAAATGTTTTATTTGCGTTCGTTAATTAGTACTTAAATAAGTTATTGCCTGCTTAGCATATACCATACAAATTATTGTCATTGGCTGTTTTAACATACCATATTTGCATTTAGTAGTTACTTTTTTAGTAACTTTTTGGAACCTGGGTGTTTTTCTACAAATTTACCCAACACCCATTTAACTGTTGGTATATTATCATTCTTCATAACTACAATATCATTTAGAGTGGGCTCCTCAATTTAATTTTTCCATTTATATAACAAATCATTTTGACAAAGATTTCTACTATCTAGTACACTAACTGTTTGATAACTATAGTCTATATAAGTAAAATTAATCAATGGCGCAGCTCACCAAAAATGCTCTGGTGTCAATGGAAAGGTGTCATCTGGGCAACTACTTAAAATTGAAACGAGATGGGAGTTAAAACACGCTTCTATCTATGTTAACACTGTCTTTAACACCTCGTTTGTTAGAGTACTATCGCCGACTAGCTTCTTCAGGTGATTTTCCACACTACACACTCCAGCCTCCCACAATCCTCTAAAATTACGATACTTGCGACTACGCCACCTAATTGACCTAATCTTAAAAAGTTGTATGATTTAGTTCCACCTTCATTTAACGTTATTATAATATTAGCTCTTAATAACTTCTTCCTCATCATCATCAGCACTTAAAAGCCTTCTTCTTCTCATGGGCTTAGTTCACTCTAGAGATGATATGACTTAATCGTCAGGCTTGGTAGGCGGATAGACGATCGTATAACCAGATGTCTCGCTCATTTGACGGGCTCTTATTAAATTTACAGCAACGTAATATAATATTTAAAAAAATATTTTAGTTTGGTTATACGTTATTCTTTATATCCTAGCTGCAATCATGTTTTACTTAAAGAATATGTGTGAAAAACGAGCACACAGTCCACCTGATTGTAAGTGGATGCTGTGGCCCATAGACAGCTACATTTATCTTAGATTAAGAATCAAAATGCAGATGCATTGTCATCACTGAGGACTATGATGGAATGCCTCATTTCCAGTAAAAAGAGTCTCTGGTTCTCTACACTCACCATACAGCATAAAACTGCTATTTTACGCTGGTATTCTGTGAGAGCGTGGTCCCTTAGCGTGGCTCTACCACGTATAAAAATTGTAATTCAAAGCTCTTATTAAGTTTAAAGTAACGTAATATAATAATTTAATAAATATTTTAGTTTGTTGTATTTGAGTTAGAATTTTTTATACAATATTCTTTATATCCGACCTGCAATCATGTACCTACTTATCACTCTCACGTGGCCTGTCGCGTATCAAAACCGACGTACTTCAATAAAAACCTGACGTTTTACTGAAACGTGAAGTATAAAAATAAGATTGAGGCAAATCCGCGCTGTCTGCTCGAGTTCGCTGGAACAATTCACACGTTATGACACAAGATATAGGCGTTTAAAGTTAAAAAAAAAAATTGTGTTGTATAATAACTCGTAATTTTATTTTAATATGTGTGTAATTGTTGTGCCTACTGCTGCTGTGTTTCGTATATTGACTGTATAGAACCGAAAAACTTTTTGCTCGAAACGAGGCATTCTATCTTAGTGCTCAAGAGTGACAACGTATCTGTCAACAATCGCAGCTGACAATGCTTAATCAAATACTTAACAGCAATGGATAAAATGTTCACGTCTATGGACTTGGTCTGTTACTTTAAATTACTTTGCTTTTTTTAGCAACTTGACAGAGCGATGGAAGCTCAGGGGCTAAGCGCTCGCGGTAATAAATATCATACATAGTACGCAAACACGCAGCCGAAATTCGAGCCCCGCCGCGCCGGTACCAAAAAAATTGTTAATTGCTATTATTTAGTAAATAAATAAATTAAACATATTAAAATTATATCAAAAATATATATCGATGGTCTAGAAGACAAATGTATTAATTACAGAGATTGTAATTTTTCAGGAGAGCAGTTTATATAAATTTTAAAGTTTGACCCGTTAGTGTGTAAAGCTGAGTAGTGTAACGTATCTTATACTTCTGCTATTAGTTAGGTATTTATTTGATATACAATTAATTTTAAAAAATTGTTCTCAACTATAAAAAGTACTGGGTAATACTCAGTAACATGAAAATATACTGGCACGTCATACTTTTGATCATTATTTTGTTATTCAGTTGTCCACTTAGTGCATTTGTGTATAGCATATGATTTTCAATTATTAAGTAATTATTAGAAAGTTAAGGTAAATAACAAAAATATTAACATATTTATTTTTATAACATTCCACCTAAATTGCCATGAAAATTAGATACCAATTTTAGGTTTTAGGTGTTAATTCCCTATCATTATTAATTTAACACTTAAAGTTTGTGTGAATTTCAATACTCATAGATAAAATAGTTTAAAGCTACTTAAGACATTTTGTAATTTCTATCATTGGTAGATAAGCGACTTTGATTCTTTTTTTCTCGTGCCTCATTTCTCTTATAACAAATGTACAGCTTCGGTTTGGACCGAAAGTGATGGAATTATGGCTTTCCGATAAGTGCAGAAGATGCGGCCTAATCATTTAGAATGGTTGGTATTAAAAAGTGTAGACCACAAAATTTAGCACGTTTGTCTTCTAGAACATCGATATTATTATACACTTATCACAGTATTTTCAGCGGATTTCTTTTTATACTTTCATCTATACATATAAATAAAATTGAAGTCTGTATTACTTGTCGTAATAACTGCCTTTAAATGAGCCGAGGGGGTTATTTGCATGCTATTAAGACATGTATAACCATTTTTATTTTTTTTGTCTGACAGTCTGTCTGTTTGTCTGTCTGTCTGCCTGTCTGTATGTCTGTCTGTCCAGGCCAATCTTGAGAAACTTGACGAACAGATAGAGGGCAATGCCAGGAGTGATCTAGGCTATCTTTTATCCGAAAAACTTAGAATTTTTTTTTGAGAAACCGAAAATTGTAACAAGAAATGGGCTTGATGAACATCTTAAATTTATATGACGTCACATTAATAGATCCAGGCGCATTCGGGGCGGATCGCTAGTAAATAATAAAATGTTCCTAGTATAAGAATAGTCTACTTTCGCTTGTGACTTATTCCATGGTAGCAGTTCAGACGTGAACACAATATAATGAGGATGGAAGAAGAGAGGAAAGTTTTTGAGTGAACTCAAAAGTGCTCCAAGTAATTTTCGTGCTTGATTTAAAACGATCCCGCTGAAAAGACTTTGAACTCATGTGCTAGCTAATGCTTTTAAAATTTATGTTTTCATTTTATATGAAGTATGAGGAGAAATTTTATAAATATGTTTTACGGTCACACCAAAATAGCGTGAATAGGTTTGATTTACCATGTCGCATAAATGTTAAAACTGGAGAAAATTTGCAGTTAACTAATTAATAACAAATTTTAATAATTTGTCATTCGCTCCTTTCGATTATAGCTAATAAAAGTTATGATCGTATACATTACTATATATATACAATGTGTTAATTTTACACTTGATCAAACGAAATGTGCGGATACTAGATAAAAAATTATCGGTAAATAATCGAAAATTTTTTTTTAATGTAAACTATTTAAAATAAAAGCATTTAAATTTTTTTTTGGTAAAATTCCATCCTTCGGTTTTAAATTATTTTCTTTAAGTAAACGTGTATTTTTTCAAAGTAGTTTTATTTGAAAGTTAGAAAGATTGTATAATAAAAATTAAAAAATCTACGATATCGAGCAGGAAATTTGTCAAAATAAGATAATAATTTAATAGCGCAAATCAACACCACAAATAGCATTTTTGGTGATTATTTTTTAAAACGAAAAGAGATAGAACGCATGTTATTTTGGAGAACTGATAGCTCGTTTACAGAACTTTATTAACTCATAGAAGACACATAGTTCACTTATAATGAGCTTATGAACTATTTTACAAAAAATAAAAGTATAATGTTTACAAATGTCCAGCACATCGCACTTTTCAGTAGTAATCGCGTTAAAAATGTTGTCGTAAATGTACTAGCGCTTCAATTTTGATTTAAAAGGCCAAATGGAGTCGCACTCTTTATATCATTAGGTAATTTGTTGTATATTGTGCTCCCTCAAACATTATGTTCGTTTTACCGTAGCTAATTCTTGGTGTCGGCAAATCTTATTTGTGTTTCTTAAATGATGCTTGTTAGTACGTTTTGTGAAAGATATTTCAGGTGAATCTTGTTTAAATTTTTGTATTAGAATGCAAGTTGTAGTATGTGAATTTGCTTTTGGTTAAATAATCTTGATTTTTCATATAGTTGTTTCGTATTCGTTAGGCGATCATATTAAAAGGGTTTTATTATTTATTTTGTGATATTTGTAAGCTTTTAAGGTTTGTTTGTGCAACATCCCACACCTCAATAAGATACCTGTAAATGTGATTTCACGAGCAGTTATACAAGGTCATTCGAACCCTGCGCGGTATGCAATCAACTATTCTACGTAACGCACCATTCAAAGCAATTAGTTTTGATCTAACTTTCGATGTGACATCTCCCAAGTGAGTTTATCATCCAAATGCAGTCCAGGTATGCTCTTGGTGCGAGCGGTGGATCATTTCATTATTAATAATAAGCGGTGCGTGCTGAGGATTGTTTTGTTTTTAGCCGCAAATATGCATATAAGAGTCTTTTCTGCATTAATAGTTGAAGATTACTATGACACCAGTTATTATAGATATTCAAATCGTTTTGTGCTTCCTTAATAATTTCATTAATGTCTTTACCATAATAAAAGAGACAGGTATCGTCCGCATATAAAGTTATATTTCCTGTTAACCCTATCTTTAGTAACATTATTATATATTAAAATAGCAGAGGCCCTAATATTGATCCTTGCGGTATGCACATTTTATAAGTCGAGGGGCTACTGCAATAATCACCCTATTACATATTGAAATCTATTATTTAAATATGATTCAAGAATTTTAAGTGCATTTCTGTAATACCCAAGTTCTCGAGTTTACGAATGAGGATAGTGTGACTGATTGTGTCGAATGCCTTTTTCAAGTCTATGAAATTCAGAGGTTTTTTTGTGGTCGATATTTGTTTTATTTTTGTTATAAGATCTATAGTGGCTGACAGTGTGTTCGATTTGTTTCTGAATCCATACTGGAAATTAGATATGAAATTTAGGTTAGATAAGTGATCATTTGTTCGATTATACAAAACTTTCTCGAAGACCTTGGATATTACGAAGACAGATATTGGTCTTTAGTTACTAGGATCTGCCATTTGTGAATAGGGTCACTCTTGATATTTTCAGACTATCTGGAAAATAGCCTAGTAGTAAGGCATTTATTTATGCATCGTGTTAGGTTTTAGTCAAAAGGCTGGCCATTTAATGGATTTAGTGCTTCCCGTCAATACCCGTGCTCGTGCATGTCGGTTACCGCTGCAAAAAGCCTACCAGGAAAGACACGGTCAGCAAAAAAATGATTCCCAGGTCAATTCAGAACACCGACACTAACATCGACGAAACAGTCACTATCCGCAGGCTGAACAGATTTTCTTTCTGTGGATGTTATTTAAGTCCCGGAGTGCAACCTGTTGTTTTAGGATAAAACTTAAGCTATTATTGTAGAGCTTCTCTATACACAACATTTGACGTTATATTATTTTCTGGTAACAAATATACTGATGGTCGGGAGCCCGACCCGTGATAGGGCAACGTAAAGTTGCCCATGCGTAAACATTCTTTTCGTAAATCAATTCCTACTAATTTGAATGTTTGGCCTGGGATTGTTTATCGTGAGTGCGAAGGAAATTTTTACTGAAATTGGAGCCTTTTGAAGGGTATAGGCAAATCAGTAGGGATCATGGGTATTCTTGGTATATGAGCTAATTCACCAGCTGCAGGGCTGGTGAT
>JAGSMP010000876.1:0-111825 GCA_029286625.1 Parnassius orleans
TGCAAAAAGCCTACCAGGAAAGACACGGTCAGCAAAAAAATGATTCCCAGGTCAATTCAGAACACCGACACTAACATCGACGAAACAGTCACTATCCGCAGGCTGAACAGATTTTCTTTCTGTGGATGTTATTTAAGTCCCGGAGTGCAACCTGTTGTTTTAGGATAAAACTTAAGCTATTATTGTAGAGCTTCTCTATACACAACATTTGACGTTATATTATTTTCTGGTAACAAATATACTGATGGTCGGGAGCCCGACCCGTGATAGGGCAACGTAAAGTTGCCCATGCGTAAACATTCTTTTCGTAAATCAATTCCTACTAATTTGAATGTTTGGCCTGGGATTGTTTATCGTGAGTGCGAAGGAAATTTTTACTGAAATTGGAGCCTTTTGAAGGGTATAGGCAAATCAGTAGGGATCATGGGTATTCTTGGTATATGAGCTAATTCACCAGCTGCAGGGCTGGTGATAATCTTCACAACTATTAAATTATCTTTTAGCTCCTTTATAAGAAGTCTCGTGCCATTACACATGTTGGGGGTCTTAAATTTCTGAGAAGCATTATCGGCGTGCCAACTTTTAACGACAGTTCATGAGGTGGAAGCCAGCAGGGTTCAGAGAATTTAAAATTCCTGGGGTAGTGCACTGCGTCCTCGATGTTAGTGACGGTGTTTATGGATTTATAGCCTTAACTTCACGGTACTTTCTGCATAATTAAATTGTTTATTTCGTTGACTGTTTCATTCCTGGAGAAACTATTGCTCTACAACACAGCCAACGAAAATCATTTTGATGTAAGTTTTCGATGTCAGGATATATAGCATCTATCAGACTATCTAAATTATAGACTATTTGCCCTAGAGACTCATCCAAAGTAACCGCATAATCGGTGCTCAAATTTAAAGATGGAAAATTCCTTCTCCCAGTTTCAGCAGCTGTTGTGGAAAATTGCTATGCGTATTTCCATGTAGATGAGCTCTCATATTAGTACGCAAATTCAAATGTTGAACAGATGTCCAAAGGTGAGACGATTTTAAACATGCCTTCATAATATCTGCTCGCGTACCTCTGTTGACGACAGGAAGCGTTTGTCGGAAATCTCCAGCAAATACAAAAGTGATACCACCCATGACATTAGCAGCTGGAGGTCTTTTAAAGTACGGTCCACGGCCTCCACATGAGCTCTATGACTCATGGTGCATTCATCCCATATTACCAACGACGCGTCTTGCAGCAACTTACCAAGAGGCCCATTTTCCGAATAGAGCACGTAGACCGTTGATCTAAAGATACGGATAGCGGGAGTTTAAACGTAGAGTGAGCAGTTTTTCCTTCGTTCAAGAGAGTTGCAGCAATTCCTGACGAAGCAACTGCAATCGCTATCTTCCCTGATTGCCGTATCTTAGCAAGTATCAAATTTCGAGAAAAAGTCTTTCCGGTGCCTCCTGGTGCGTCCAAAAAAAATAATCTCCCCATGTTATTGTTCACGCTGTCCACAATAGTCTCATAAGCATGTCTTTGATCTGGTACTAATTTTGGCACATTGTCATTAACAAACGCTGTTAGATCATTGCTGTTATACTGTTGTACCAGTGTGTCAATAGTATTATTCTGGGTACGAACGGGAGGTAATCCAAAATCACTTAAATTTTTGTCGTTTAGTTCTAGAAGTTTGTTTTCTATTTCAATTAATACTTCATTATAAATGACTTCAGTGAAGGGTGAAGTGTTATCCTGATTTTGTTGTCTGATACGATGTCTAATATCTTCACAGAACTGATCTTTGAAAGTATCCCATAACTTCAATGGTTCCGATGGTTGACAAAATAAAAGTATGACTACGAACAACTCCTTAGTTTTTGGACAATGATAACGAAGCTTCGCTTAAAGTGTTACCCCAATGATCATCGTTTTCAAGTAAACCTCGATCACGGCAAGCTGCTTGATACGTCTCTTTGACAATACCGTTTACAGTTTTAAGGTATGCAAATGAGGTCGGACCGCGTACGTGGTGCAGTAGAATCCTAAGATAAAAACACTGATTGGGATGGATGTATCCGTAGACTCTACCTAAAGCGGCATCTTTTTATCCCCGGATGTCCAACTACATCTTCACCACGCTTCCTTCTAGTGAATGTATTATTTGCCCATGTATAGTATTGCGACTTCATGATACAGAAGAGTTTTCATGAATTCATCTTCATTACAGAGAGCAAAAATGCCAGTAATGTGGTATTGCGTGGGTTTTGGACAACTTGATGAGCTGTCCTGGTGTAATACACCCTTGACCGTTCTCTAGATGAACGGCCAAATGCACTACAGTAGGATGCCGCTCGTGAATGGAAATTCAAATAAGCGCCAGACAGCTTCAGATGTATGCTTATGTTCTGCCATTTAAATAGTTTTCGACCTCATCGTGTGGGTTTCTAAGGTAAAGTTGCCTGATCTGAACCTTTATTTATATACTTATATATATATTTAATGGCTCGGACAGAGTGGCATACTCACGTTTATATGAGCGTTAAAAGTCTTACATAGTAGCGGGGAGTATGGAACAATCCACCTATTATCTATCGTCACCATGTTGCCTCTGATTTGTAGCGTAGTGCTCCGACCGCCATTTCCTGTATCGCGCCTACGATAAACTGGATACCCATCCTCTCCGGTCCTGGTATCGTTCATGAAACGGCGAGGGTATTTTTTTGTGCAGACACCGTTCTTCATGCATGGTGCAGCTAAATTATGTTCTCCGCAGGGTCCATGTACCATATTTTTAGTTATAATGTCGTGTAGTACCGGATCAATTTGTTGATCGGGTAGCTCCGCAACTATGACACTGTCGATCTCATCTGGTTGTATTTTAGTTTCTAGCCAGAACAGCAAATGACAATGAGGTAAACCGCGCTTTTGCCACTCCACACTTGCCATATAACATTTTACTTTACCGAATATCTGTTCTTTGACAAATAATTTGATGAATTTCTTCATCTTTAAATGAAATACACGTGAATTATGTCGTCATGGTCGAAAGACCGTTGTCCTGGTAGCAGCTCGGCTTTTATTTCAGGCCATTCAGGTTACATGTAAAAGTGACAAATAAGTCAGGTCTACCATAATTTCGAACGTACGTCATCGCGTCCTGCGTTTTCTCGCATAAAACGCGGAGAACCCGTAAATGACGATGGCAATATGACATGTTGACCGATATTTGATGGGTCAACATTTGCGTCATGATTTAAGGCATCTCTGAGATGAATGTAGTCATCAGCCTCAGTCTTTGTTGATTCCGACAAATATAATTTAATCTTCCGATATCATTTTCGCCATCATGTCAACACAATATTGACTAAATAAGTCTCTGTAATAATGTAACGGATTAAAAGAGTTAGTTCTAATCATTAATCTAAATGCATAAAATTGCATACACGAAACAGTTTTATTACGCGCAGAACCCTGCTGAGGATAGTCAAATAATAACCGTCTTCTCCTGTCACAAACATTATAGGATACTGTAGTGGATCATAGGACCGATGTAGCTCAGAAACTCTTTTGAGCTGCCCGTCTCTACGTGTAAGACTATATCCCTGGGACCTTTGTCTTCATCGACCAAGAAAACAGCTACCTCGTTTACAGTAGGAGCATTATATCTGCCTCTGTGTGCTGTCTGTGAGTGCGATCTGAATGAATAAATAACTTTAAATTATCTGAGAGTTAAGTTCTAAGTTTTGTTTAAAACTTCGTATGTACACGTTATGATTATTTAAAGCGGTCTGTAATTCGTGAATTAAATCCATTTTAAGGTTGGTGATGCTTGATCGCAACGATAACTGGTCTGCATCCGAAATAAAATATATTTGCAAGAACTGTGGTTTTGGCCTGATGGTGGTAAAAGGCTACCAATTAGATGATACACTTGTCCTTCAATTTTAAAAGTGGGTAAAATTTCCTTCCTGATTTCTTTTTGCGCCAAACGAAGTCATTTGAAAAGACTATTGTATTTACGTGCATGTTTGTTAAAAATGCCCAGATAATGGATGGTTATTAAAAAGATTTTTTATTGGTTGTAGGCTCCTGCAGTTTAGGAAGACAAACTTTACCTGAAGCACAGCACATACCATTAGGTTCGTCCGCCCATTTCTTGGCAGAGCAGTTAGAGCAGATCTTATTCATGACTCCAATTTGGACGGACGCTTGTTGTGCATAATCAAACTGCGGATCATATCTGAAAGCCAGTCTGTTGCTGTTAGCTAAAATTCGATTGCGAACTCTATTTGTGGACAACTGCTGTCTCTCTGCCTGAGATCTAAGTCGCTGCAAACGCTCGACACTCGACACTCTTTCGCGCAACTGAGAGGTCCTTATATTTTGTTCATGAAGACGTTGGGAACGCTCCAGGCTCGACTCTTGAGCGCGTAGCTCAGAGGTTCTCAAGCTTTGTACGGCAAGGCGTTGCGAACGCTCGACACTCGACTCTCGTTCGCGTAAGTCAGAGGTCCCATATTTTGTTCATGAAGACGTTGGGAACGCTCCAGCCTCGACTCTTGAGCGCGTAGCTCAGAGGTTCTCAAGCTTTGTACGGCAGGCGTTGCGAACGCTCGACACTCGACTCTCGTTCGCGTAAGTCAGAGGTTCTACATTTTGTTCATGAAGACGTTGAACGCTCCAGCCTCGACTCGTGCACGTAACCAGAGGTTCTCAGCGTGTAATATTCTAGCTCTAAAAGAACTGTTGGTTAGCCCTGAAAAGAACTGTTGGTAAGCCTGAAAAGAACTATTGGTTAGCCCTGAAAAGAACTGTTGGTTAGCCCTGAAAAGAACTGTTGTTTAGCTCTAAGAAGAACTGTTTAGCTCAGAAGAACTGTTGTTTAGCTCTGAAGAACTTTTGCGTAGGTGTAGTTTAAAGAACGAAACCAAAAAACGCACGAAAATTATTAGACCGCACGACCGCTGCGTAGAGCCGACCGCGTGACTGAGCCGCGCGGATACCTTACTCATAGATCTAAACTCCTCCTCCACGCGCACGGGCCTTGGTAACGCCTATTTCGCAACGGGCCGCAGCAGAAATCGTAATATTTTAATTTCGCTATAACTTCAGAACCAAACGTCCAATTTTAATCATTCAAAGACCAAATATTATCTACATTAACTGTACTTAGTGATGAAATAATTTAGAGTAAAATAAACGCGTTTAAATGTAGTCCAAAAAAATCAAGATTTTCAATAAAAATGGTTGTGCCTCACTCGACATAGATAGGTATAGTGTCGCGGACTTTTTGTAGATATTTATAAGATCTACAATTACTTAGAACATTTTATGGTTCTATTTTAATAGTTTAGGCAGGGTATGCAAAATAAGTAACTTTTTGGTTGATTTTTACACCTTGTGTCCGAAAACCCTAATATCTTACGGAACCCTATTTTGTTTCAAATTAAATATAGCTTATATTACTCGTGGATAATGTAGCTTTGGAATGGTGAAAGAATTTTAAAATCGGTCCAGTAGTTTATGAGCCTATTCATTACAATCAAACAAACAAACAAACAAAGTTTTCCTCTTTATAATATTAGTGTAGATATATATAGAATTCATATACTGCATATAATCACAAGTATTTACCATATATTACATTACACAATTTATAAAATAAAATATATACTAGAATAATATATAGATATATATATATATATATATATATATATATATATATATATATATATATGAATAGGTTACAAACGAGCACACAGTTCACCTGATGGTAAGTGGAGCTGACCCATTCGTGCTACAACTATACAATTATATAGCTGCAGCATGGCTCTACCACGTATTAATACTGCAAATGTCCCTAAATTCGCCACTGAAGGATGTGAACAAATGCATGTGCACTCACCTGACTTCTTGTTAATCTGATTCGTGTCTCGAGGGCTGCGCCACGATGGTTGGATGCCGGCTGTCTTCACACATATTAACTTCACAGATTATCGCAGAAATATAGCGTTACTGCAAATTTTTATACACTTTACTATATTCTTGTATAGTTCATTAAATAACAGCGGGAGCAATGAGACAAGATATAGGCGATGTAAACAACAAAGTGCACATGTTAGGCATAAAAGGCGGTAGATAGGAAACCTGGAAAAGGGCTTTGCAGTACTCTTATTGGACAATAAAAACGAATCTCATAAGCGTTAGCGTGTAGTGCAATGTGGCGCGAACAGCTAGGTAGCATATTGCCCACTAACTTTTTGTAACTGGAGTAATCTGATTTTGTATTCTGTCATCATTAATGAAATTTTTGAGTGGGAGTGTACATTGTAATATAAGGTTTGTGTACACTCACATAAAATTCACTGTTTAAAAAGTCTTTCCAAGAATGCGACTCGAACATTTTCTAAAACAATTTTACTACGCTTGGCGAGTGGAGCCACAGAGCATGATCTTGCACAAATTTTGCTGCTTTTGTCACCAGTCCAGTGATTCAAATTCACAACAACATCGTACGCACCCAGAAACTCATCTGCCTGTCTGTTAGGCGCGAAACCTGCAAAGAATACAATTATTAAATAATACTATGTAGATTCTAAACAGCATTAATTGCTATTTTACGCTGTTATTCTGTGAAATCGTGGTCAAGGAGATCCATTCTTGTCACAGACATAAAACAGCTGCAGCAAAGCTCTACCACGTAAACTATTCTGAACATTTATTAACTTTCTACTATAAGATTTATAATATTGCGTGAATCAGTGGATAGACTGTATTTACTGCACTGCTTGTGAGCTTCAACTGTACTTTAGAATCTCTTGGGACTCTTCAGTTAAATATATCTTTTGACTCATACAACAGTTAAATTCAGACGTCGTGTCGTCGGACGATCCTAAATTTTTATACCCCATTATGTTTTCTCAATAGTGGCCAGTAAGTTTCCGTTAGTTTTTGCAACAGTGCTTCAGATCCTAGTGCTATACGAAGTTCATAATAGAAATTAAAATTTGCTCTCGAATTAAATACCAGAGCCTTTGAACCGAAGAATATTTTCATCCAATTATATGAAGCACATTCAAGAAAATGTGCGCATTTACTACGCCTGTAGGTTTTGTTGATAATTTATTTTCTATGTTCGTTCATTTAAAAGAGAGTATAAACATGTATTTTAGCCCCAACACTTCGGCTGGATATCGAACCAAGAACCCAACAAGTTACTAAATAATTTGTTCTTACTCTGTCTACAAATTGACGCGGTTTAGGCGATTTACAATAAAAAATTATGTACATTAATTCAAGCACAAAAGCGTTCGTAAAGATAAAAATTATCGAAATATTCAGTGCCTGTTATTTATTTTCCATTTTGACTTTGATAATATAACTTAGCTGATGAAGCCAGCTGTATATTAATGGGAATAAAAACGTTGTCTTATGAAGAAGAAGATACTAAACTAAAATAGAAATTTAATATTAGTTGACTGCTGGTGACCATGGATTCCAGTAAAGTATTATAAGATTCAGTAAACAGCATCTATACGTCCCACTGCTGGGCTCCTCTAATTTCTGAGAGTGTTTTAGGGCAAGGAAATGTCCGCCGTGCTGCTCCAATGCGTGTTGTCGAATCTTACATGTCTTCGAAATATTTTTTTATTTATCAGACATGTAGGTTTCCTCACGATGTTTTTCTTCACCGCCGAACACGTGGTAAATCAGCACTTAAATTGAAATTAACAATTTCATCGCGTACTGTGAAATTTATAGCGAGCGCTTCACCCCTGATATGGATTCCAGTAGCCACTTACTATTAGTTAAACTGCAAGATCGTCTGTCATTTCAGTTTTATAAAGGGTTTATTTCTGCATCTGTTAATGAACTATTTAATTATGATGGACATTGAACATTTGTTAATAAGTGTACTTGCTTTTATTGTGCAAGTGGGTCTCAATTCCATGCAATCATGAATGTAACATGTACATAAATAATATATGAGTTGTAATTATAGACTCCTTGCTGCTGACGTAATGATTCAGGCTTTATCGTCTGAGTAGATGTACGCACAGACACTGCACATCTACTAAAACTGAATTCTCAACAAAAATCCCCTTTACTTTTACTCGTATTTTAATACCAGCCGTTCAGTATTTCATTTTTATATAGACATGCGCGTGTTTGAAATTCCGCAGCGTCGCGAAATTGCCTGGCGTATGACTAATGTCACTTTGGAAAAGGCGATCATGGTTCATGTTGAACAATACAATTTTATCGTCCATGGTAAGTCTGTTTAACGGTGTGTATTATTGTTTTGTTTGTAAAGATAATAATATTTGCTATGATACTCGTATAACAAAGAGAACGATTGAATGTGATCCTGTTTTATTTTAATAATAAGAGCATAACTTGTGATCATTTCGTAACGCAGCGTACAATCTGTATATTCCAATCTAAACATGCCAACTGATTCGTAACTGTGAACATGCAATCAGTTCTGCAGCCTCGTGAAACTGAACGTCTGTTAGTCAAAAGATAAATATAGCTCGAAATGAAATGATAATTTCTTGATCTTGAATATACTCGTAATAACATGTTAATACGGCGCTAAGAAATAGTGTATAGTATAATTAAAGCCCCGACTTCAGAAGCTAATATGTTATATTTTTATTTCTTTGGAGTTTTAAATTATTTTGATGATAACAGTTTATAGTTTTTCATCGGCGTTGTAAACAACAGCAAACATTTAGGCGTGGCCCCTATTACTAATTATATTTATATGTTGCGAATGTTGAACATTGGTTATGTTATATGTTTCATCGTTGTATAGAGGTACTTTTAACCGGACAAATAATATATATAATTGGTAATCCGGTCGGGTGGCAAAACCCGCTGGTAAACATTTGTTTTGTTGTACGTCTTGGGAAAATGTCAAATATTGTCCCGTGTGAAAGTATTTTATCGTGCATTATTCAGTGTAAATACTAGCATAGCAATCCAAGATAAATACAAATTTGTTATAGCTGAACTTTTAAAAATCACGTTAAACGTGGTACAAAATAAGATAGCTATATTCTTCTCACCATCTTTCTTTACCAGGTTGTTACCAATTTCATTCCATAGACACCTCTATTGATGTGTCATTAGCGAAACAAAAGCAGTACTAGACGTCCCGCACCCGAGGAACTGCTCTTCACCGGTCTGGGGATCAATACGTCTGGCATATACTAGACGGATATATCGCCATCTAACGGATTTGACATAATATTTTGTCCAAATATTTGATAATGTTATATGCTCTAAAGTTTATAATTGATTTTGGGCATACGATTTTAAATTGTATATTATGATATCTAAGAGTAGTGTTCGGTGTATCAGTAAAAACATATGTACGAATAGTCATTATAATCATTACAGCCTATCCCAACAATAATGCTAAACAAAGGTTTCACCTATAGAGTTCTGCAGATATCTACATCCGCCGACCCCCGTACTCAAATACAACCACAAAGACTTAAAATAATAAGGGTAGCGTTGGGGAGATTTCATTTCTCGAAACTTGAAACTAAGAGCGTACAACCAGTGCATGTAGCCAGTGATGACATAATATAGATCTCAGACGTGTTCCTTCACTGTTGGCTGCACGAGGAAGCGACCTTAATCGCTCAGCGAGCTATTTATAGTGAAGATATCCACAGAAGAACCAGAGTGACTATAGTCCAAAGGATCAACAAGCTGAAGTGGCAATAGGTCGGTCATATAGCTTGAAAAACCAACAACCGGTGGAAAAGAAATTTTTAGTCTAATTCATTCATAATAAATATTAGACGTAACTGTCTTTGGACTACTGCATCCATTTATCATCAAGGACAGTTTGTTTTTTACTCTTACTCTTAAAAATATGTAATATTATAAAACTACAATATTCCATCAATATTTTAATTTTCCTGATAGTTCTTCATTTCAATACGCATCTCGATTTCGAAAGGCCAGCATATGACAAATACTATATTTATTTTCAACGTGAACGTGATTGACGTTGGCCATTACAAATTAAACGTCCGTGATAATGATGTCGTACCTACAGGTGTCTCTCCAACTTTTTATTTCACAAATGCTTGTAATGTGTGATATTTTTGTTTGAATATATTTTTTGTAAGAAGTTGTTATTTATATTTAACCATTAAATTTTCACATTCATACTTACAGGCAGCGTGGCATTTTATCTAAGCCTCAGGGTGATAGAACATCTGTGGCCTGCATGGAGTTATTGTTGTGTTCATGGGCCACAGTAATCGCTTGTCATCAGGTATGAGAATGAAGTATTTTCTTTCGTTGCTTTCCATAACAAATCTGCACCACTTTCGTACAACTTGACTAAACATTCATCAATACACCGGTAGATAATGTTGGCATTTGGACAAATATTTGTTACACCTCTCCTTGTTTTGATATATGATGTCCCTTATTATATTTGATTTTTAGGCCAGCCAATATTTGTAATTTAACTGTTGACAAGATACAACGAATATAGCTGCAGCATGGCTCTACCACGTATCAATACTGCAAATGTCCCTGAATTCGGGCTACTCGAAGGATGTGAACAAATGCATGTGCACTCACCAGGACTTCTGCTAATCTGCCTCGTATCTCGAGGGCTGCGGCCACGATGGTTGGATGCCGGCTGCCTTCACACATATTAACTTCACAGATTATCGCGAAATATAGCGTTAATGCAAATTTCTATACACTTTACTATATTCTTGTATAGTTCATTAAATAATAGCGGGAGCGATGACGCAAGATATAGGCGATGTAAACAACAAAGTGCACATGCTAGGCATAAAAGGCGGTAGATAGGAAACCTGGAAAAGGGCTTTGCAGTACTCTTATTGGACAATAATAAACGAATCTCATAAGCGTTAGGCGGTAGTGCAATGTGGCGCGAACAGCTAGGGTAGCATATTGCCCACTAATTTTTTGTAACTGGAGTAATCTGATTTCGATTTCTGTCATCATTAATGAAATTTTTGAGTGGGAGTGTACATTGTAATATAAGGTTTGTGTACACTCACATAAAATTCACTGTTTAAAAAGTCTTTCCAAGAATGCGACTCCGAACATTTTCTGAAACAGTTTTCTACATTCACTACGCTTGGCGAGTGGAGCCACAGAGCTGCGCATGATCTTGCACTAATTATGCTGCTTTTTGTCACCAGTCCAGTGATTCAAATTCACAACAACATCGTACGCACCCAGAACCTCGTCTGCCTGTCTGTTAGGCGCGTGAAACCCGCAAAGAATACAATTATTAAAATAATACTATGTAGATGCTAAACAGCATTAATTGCTATTTTACGCTGTTATTCTGTGAAATCGTGGTCCTTCCCCGGTCAAGGAGATCCATTCTTGTCACAGACATAAAACAGCTGCAGCAAAGCTCTACCACGTAAACTATTCTGAACATTTATTAACTTTCTACTATAAGATTTATAATATTGCATGAATCAGTGGATAGACTGTATTTACTGCACTGCTTGTGAGCTTCAACTGTACTTTAGAATCTCTTGGGACTCTTCAGTTAAATATATCTTTTGACTCATACAACAGTTAAATTCAGACGTCGTGTCGTCGGACGCTCCTAAATTTTTATACCCCATTATGTTTTCTCAATAGTGGCCAGTAAGTTTCCGTTAGCTTTAGCAACAGTGCTTCAGATCATAGTGTTATACGAAGTACATAATAGAAATTAAAATTTGCTCTCGAATTAAATACCAGAGCCTTTGAACCGAAGAATATTTTCATCCAATTATATGAAGCACATTCAAGAAAATGTGCGCATTTCCTACGCCTATAGGTTTTGTTGATAATTTATTAGTATTTTTATATTCGTTAATTTAAAAGAGAGTATAAACATGTATTTTAGCCCCAACACTTCGGCTGGATATCGAACCAAGAACCCACAAGTTACTGAATAATTTGTTCTTACTCTGTCTACAAATTGACGCGGTTTAGGCGATTTACAAAAAAAATTATGTACATTAATTCAAGCACAAAAGCGTTCGTAAAGATAAAAAATAATTGAAATATTCAGTGCCTGTCATTTATTTTCCCTCTTGACTTTGATAATATAACTTAGCTGATGAAGCCAGCTGCATATTAATGGGAATAAAAACGTTGTCTTATGAAGAAGAAGATACTAAACTAAAATAGAAATTTAATCTTAGTTGACTGCTGGTGACTATGGATTCCAGTAAAGTAACAGCATCTATACGTCCCACTGCTGGGCTCCTCTAATTTCTGAGAGTGTTTTAGGGCAAGGAAATGTCCGCCGTGCTGCTCCAATGCGTGTTGTCGAATCTTACATGTCTTCGAAATATTTTTTTATTTATCAGACATGTAGGTTTCCTCACGATGTTTTTCTTCACCGCCGAGCACGTGGTAAATCAGCACTTAAAATTGAAATTAACAATTTCATCGCGTACTGTGAAATTTATAGCGAGCGCTTAGCCCCTGATACGGATTCCAGTAGCCACTTACTATTAGATGAACTGCAAGATCGTCTGTCATTTCAGTTTTATAAAGGGTTTATTTCTGCATCTGTTAATGAACTATTTAATTATGATGGACAGTGAACATTTGTTAATAAGTGTACTTGCTTTTATTGTGCAAGTGGGTCTCAATTCCATGCAATCATGAATGTAACATGTACATAAATAATATATGAGTTGTAATTATAGACTCCTTGCTGCTGACGTAATGATTCAGGCTTTATCGTCTGAGTAGATGTACGCACAGACACTGCACATCTACTAAGACTGAATTCTCAACAAAAAATCCCCTTTTACTTTTACTCGTATTTTAATACCAGCCGTTCAGTATTTCATTTTTATATAGACACTCGCGTGTTTGAAATTCCGCAGCGTCGCGAAATTGCCTGGCGTATGACTAATGTCACTTTCGAAAAGGCGATCATGGTTCATGTTGAACAATACAATTTTATCGTCCATAATAAGTCTGTTTAACGGTGTGTATTATTGTTTTGTTAGTAAAGATAATAATATTTGCTATGATACTCGTATAACAAAGAAAACGATTGAATGTGATCCTGTTTTATCTTAATAATAAGAGCATAACTTGTGATCATTTCGTAACGCAGCGTACAATCTGTATATTCTAATCTAAACATGCCAACTGACTCGTAACTGTGAACATGCAATCAGTTCTGCAGCCTCGTGAAACTGAACGTCTGTAAGTCAAAAGATAAATATAGCTCGAAACGAAATGATAATTTCTTGAATATACTCGTAATAACATGTTAATACGGCGCTAAGACATAGTGTATAGTATAATTAAAGCCCCGACTTCAGAAGCTAATATGTTATATTTTTATTTCTTTGGAGTTTTAAATTATTTTGATGATAACAGTTTATAGTTTTTCATCGGCGTTGTAAACAACAGCAAACATTTAGGCGTGGCCCCTATTACTAATTATATTTATATGTTGCGAATGTTGAACATTGGTTATGTTATATGTTTCATCGTTGTATAGAGGTACTTTTAACCGGACAAATAATATATATATAATTGGTAATCCGGTCGGGTGGCAAAAACTCCGCCGGGTAAACATTTGTTTTTGTTGTACGTCTTGGGAAAATGTCAAATATTGTCCCGTGTGAAAAGTATTTTTATCGTGCATTATTCAGTGTAAATACTAGCATAGCGAAAATCCTAAGATAAATACAAATTTGTTATAGCTGAACTCTTTAAAAAAATCACGTTAAACGTGGTACAAAATAAGATAGCTATATTCTTCTCACCATCTTTCTTTTACCAGGTTGTTACCAATTTTCCATTCCATAGACACCTCTATTGATGTGTCATTAGCGAAACAAAAAAGCAGTACTAGACGTCCCGCACCCGAGGAACTGCTTCCCTTCACCGGTCTGGGGATCGTACGTCTGGCATATACTAGACGGATATATCGCCATCTAACGGATTTGACATAATATTTTGTCCAAATATTTGATAATGTTATATGCTCTAAAGTTTATAATTGATTTTGGGCATAAGATATTAAATAGTATATTATGATATCTAAGAGTAGTGTTCGGTGTATCATAAAAACATATGTACGAATAGTCATTATAATCATTACAGCCCATCCCAACAATAATGCTAAACAAAGGCTTCACCTATAGAGTTCTGCAGATATCTACATCCGCCGACTCCCCGTACTCTCAAATACAACCACAAAGACTTAAAATTATAAGGGTAGCGTTGGGGAGATTTCATTTCTCGAAACTTGAAACTAAGAGCGTACAACCAGGGCATGTAGCCAGTGATGACATAATATAGATCTGAGACGTGTTCCTTCACTGTTGGCTGCACGAGGAAGCGACCTTAATCGCTCAGCGAGCTATTTATAGTGAAGATATCCACAGTAGAACCAGAGTGACTATAGCCCAAAAGATCAACAAGCTGAAGTGGCAATAGGTCGGTCATATAGCTTGAAAAACCAACAACCGATGGAAAAGAAATTTTTAGTCTTAATTCATTCATAATAAATATTAGACGTAACTGTCTTTGGACCACAGCATCCATTTATCATCAAGTGGACAGTTTGCTCTTTTTACCCTTACTCTTAAAAATATGTTATATTATAAAAACTAAAATATTCCATCAATATTTTAATTTTCCTGAAAGTTCTTCATTTCAATACGCATCTCGATTTCGAAAGCGCTGTGCATATGACAAATACCATATTTGTTTCTCAACGTGAACGTGACTTTACGTCGGCCATTACAAATTAAACGTCCGTGATAATGATGTCGTACCTACAGGTGTTCTCTCCAACTTTTTATTTCACAAATGCTTGTAATGTGTGATATTTTTGTTTGAATATATTTTTGTAAAGAAGTTGTTATTTATATTTAACCATTAAATTTTCACATTCATACTTACAGGTAGCGTGGCATTTTATCTAAGTCCTCAGGGCTGACAGAACATCTGTGGCCTGCATGGAGTTGGTTGTATGTGTTCATGGGCTACAGTAATCGCTTGTCATCAGGTATGAGAATGAAATATTTTCTTTCGTTGCTTTCCATAACAAATCTGCACCACTTTCGTACAACTTGACTAAACATTCATAATACACCACGTGTAGGCGATGTTGGCATTTGGACAAATATTTGTTACACTCTCCTTGTTTTGGTATATGTGATGTCCCCTTATTATATTTGATTTTTAGGCCAGCCAATATTTGTAATTGAACTCAAGTTGCCAAGATACAACGAATAATTAAGATGAGCGCAGAAGCTCTGCGCGCGCCAGTGTTTTTAATTTTAATGCGACGTTATTGGCAGGATACGGACAGCAGCAACTACTGCGGTAAACCTCTCTCTTGAACATAAGTATTTTTACGCTTACTTAGAGTGGTTGACTGGAATATTATTAACCCTTAACTGGAATCGCTATTTTAATCAACGTAAACTGGAATCGTGGGTTATTTTGGACCCAGAAGTAAAAAGTCATATATTTCATAAATTACTTCAGGTAACAACCTAAACGGTTTAGCATAGTAATGAAACAGGCCTATTAAAGAATATCAAACAACATTTATTACTAAAGTTATTAAAATTGACATGTTTTTCAAATTTAACACTTAGGCGCTATATTTGGTAGGAATTTTTGAACATCTCACTTTGACATCACATAAAACTATAAAAAAATACTTAAAATTAAAAAAAAAAACTGTTTCACGGGGTTTTATGTATCTTCCCCTTAATTAAGACACTAATTTTCTTAGAAATTATTGTATAACAAAAAAAATTACATCGTATCAAAAAACAACAAAAAATCGTCAATCAGTCTTTGAAATCTATGTATGGCACTTGAGGCATAACAATTTTTTTGTGCATGATGTTTGCAGATGTATTTAGAACATTTGTCACACTTTTGTGACTGTTTATTATCTTTTTTGGACCACATAAAAAGCATATTCCCCTTTTTCGGGTTCCAGTTTGAGAGGAAGAGGCATTTTCTTGTAGCAAGTTATGTGGCTCTTCAACTGGCGCTAAGAAATTGTCAATCCTACTCTTCAAATCTATTGAACACGATTGATACTCCGCCTTCCTCTCCACAATGAATGGCTTGATCAAATCCAGTCCTATTTGTTTTATGTACTGATTACGTTTCATTCGTTTACCACGATTTGAAGCTTTCCACAAAACAAATCCGTTCGCACTTGCAATATTCAGAATGGCTGAAAATATTACGCATGGCCATCGTTGAGTTGGCGCATTTTTGATCTAAAGCATCAACGCCACCTTTCGTGCTGTTATAAAATTCAATTATTTCTGTTTTTCCACTTACTTCATTGATCAATTTGTCGTGATGCATTGATGAGATCATTACTACGCTTTGATTATTTTTTGGGACATATGATGCCAAAGTTTTATCTTTCACGAATCCAAACAATGTCGAGCCTATCTCCCTCTGTCGATTAGGTAAAAAATTAAGTGGTATCTCTCTCTTTTATTTTTGCGCTCTGTCCCAACATAAGTCAAGCCCTTTTCGATAAGTTTTGTCAACCAGTTCAATTGAAGAAAACCAATTGTCAGCAGTTATATTTCTGTTTGTTCCAAATAACAATAGAAACAAAACAAAAACAATAGAATAGAAACTTGGTTTCTTTGGTTGGAATCTGACTTTCCCGTGTAAATAAAAGCATTATACAAATAATGCGTTTTAGCATCACAAAGGCACATTTTTATGCCATATTTGGCAGGCTTGGATTTCATATAAATTCTGAAGAAAAATCTTCCTCTAAAAGGACAAAGCATTTCATCAATTGTCACATACTCAGAACAACTATAGTTTTTATGACAGTTCTCAATGAAATTGCCAAATATTTCAGAGATAAGAGCAGCCCGATCATTTATTCTTCTTTCTTCTCTAAGCAGACAAGAGGAACATAAACCGTTTCACATTCATTGTTATTCTGAATATATTTCTTCCTGTTCCATCTGTTGCCTATAAACTTTTAATATCTTCATGACCAGATTTGAATACACCTAATAAATACAGTAAACCAATGAATGCTTTAATTTCCAATATGCTTACGTGATTAGTGTAAGTTGCGTCGGTCCGATACTTTTCAGAATATTCTGTTATGTTTTGGTTCGTATGTGTGTATATGGTGTCGATCATCTCATTTGATATCAGTAGCTGTCATGATTCAATTGGTAACTTATTCTATTTTTCACGGGCAGGACCCACAATACCAGGCAGGTGTGATATGATGTTGTGACTTTTGACTCTTGAGCTACTTGGAGGATTTTTGGACCACTTGAATCTATTTTTACCTCGGTAATATGTACCACTTGATGGTTGAACATCTTCATGTTCCTCTTCGCCTAATATATCGCTGTCAGATAATGAATCACTTGAGTTAGATGAAATTTCAGGTTGTGGAACTTCGTTGTCGCTTATGTTTCATCATCACATGGTTGAAAATTGCTCAAAAATTCTGGTTCCGAATCAATTTCGTCTAATAATAATTCGCTTATATCATTATCATTTTAATTACGCGCCATTATTCAAACAAAATGCCTGAAACAATGCAAAATTTAAAAGTATACAATCAGAGAAATAGTTACGTAACTGGAATCGTGGGTCCAATTGGACCCAGCGAAAGCACTTACCATCACTTCTAGTAAACTTTAAGAACCGAACGTCCGGCCCCCGCCGCACCTCGCGACGTAATGAGATTACATGGAAGCGAAAGCGTCTAGCTTCATGCGTTTAAAAATAAAATCGATTTTTTGTCGCCTTTGGGTCCAAATGGACCCAAGATTCCGGTTAAGGGTTAATTATTGTAGCGTTACTAGAATTAGAAGTATAAAAAGTATACAATTGCGTCTGAGTAATTCATTGTTGTATCATTTAAAATTAAGGACATTGAAAATTGAATACTTGAATTTTTTCTAAAAATGAAATGAATCTTGTGAATATCTTTTGAATAGCGTTATTTAATATGTCGCTTAATTCTATTACAATATCGCCAATAATATTTGAACATCCACGGATACGTGTATGAAAGGCTTCCAGTGTATAAAATAATTCTATAGGCTATATTTATATTGTAAATGAGTTATCCTTAGCAACCTATAAACCTCTCAAAAATGAGAGGAGGCCTGTGCCCAGCAGTGGGATGTATATAGGCTGTAACTTTAACTTTAACCTATAAACAGAAAAATCTTATAGTATTTTAAATAAATTAAGAAAAGACGAAAATAAATTATTTGTAAAATGTTCTCTTCTCAATGTTGCAGTACAATACTATAAAGTTAAATACATACAACAATAAAAGGGGATTTATCAAAGTTTTCCAAGAGACGCGTAAAATTTATCAATTTTAAGAAGCGTTCGGTAAATTGCGACACATTTTCTCATCACGCATTCCTCAAAACTTGAAAACAAAAGCGTACAACCAGTACATTTTTGCAGAAATTATATAATATGCATCTGAGACGTGTTCCTTCACTGTTGGCTGCATGAGGAAGCCTAAGGTCGCTCAGTGAGCTATGAATTCAGTAAGATAAAACCAGAGTGACATAGCCCAGAAAGCTGGAGTGGCAATATAGCTTGAAGAACCGACAACCGATAGGAGCGAAATACTTTTTTAGGCCTTTTAATTTTTAATCAATAACTAGCTGTTCCCCGTGACTTCGCCCACGTGGAATTCATTACGATTGGATTTTATGAGTTTTAATTTTTTTTGTTTAAGCTACGAGTAGTTGTCCTTATAACATCAGCTATCTGGCAGTGAAAGTCCCGTCAAAATCGGTCCAGCCGTTACCAAGATTAGACGGAACAAACAAACAGACAGATAGATAAAAAAATTGAAAATTGTTTTTTGTTGTAAGTACCATATAATATAATTTCATATGTATTTAGTATAAAGCTGTTATTTTGACATAACAAACAGACACTTCAATTTTATTTATTTGTATAGACAACCACTTATCATAAGGTCTGTATGTTCGTTTTTAACCGACTCCTATAATAATATGTTATGTAATAAATATGACACAATTCAAGAGTTTGGACATCATATTTATATTTTACCTGGAAGTTTTTTTTATAGGATAAGTGTGACAAACGAGCACACAGTCAACCTGATGGTAAGTGGTTACTGTGGCCCATAGACATCTACATCTATCCTCGATTACGAATTTAAATGCAGATGCGTTGTCACCAAACGAAACACAGCAGCGTTGAGCTGGTATTCTGAGAGGGCGTGGTCCTTCCCCGGTCGAGCCGACCCATTCGTGCTACAAATATAGCTGCAGCATGGCTCAAGCACGTAATAACGGAAGTTCTTCATTTTATTACGCTACTCGGTTTCGAAAGCGCATGAGACAAATACCACATATATTTCTGAACGTAATGACTCTAAGTCGGCCATTTCAAATTCAACGTCCGTGATAATGATGTCGTACCTGCAGGTATTTTCAGTGTATTATGTGTAACTAAACTCATGTAACCAAGATAGATAGAATAATTAAATAAGTACACAAGCTCTCAACGCGCCAATGCTTTTTAATTTTCGTTCATTTACTTTACAGAGTAATTCAGTCATGTTCTTATAAATATTTATATTAAAATTTCATTGTTTTATCATGCAATATTAATAACATAAAAATTAAACTCGATATTTTTATTCTAAACACATGAAATCAAACCTTTTGAATATCTTTTAACGCTAGCGATATTAAATTTGTCGTTCTATTCTATTTCAATATCGCCAGTAATATTTGAATACGCACGCACACGTACTGTGTATGAGAAGCATCCAGTGTATAAAATAGTTTAAGCATTCTTTATTTATTTATATGAGTTTGTGTATGATGAGAATTATAAGCTATATTTTTTATAGAATAAGGGTGACAAAAGAGCACATAGTTCACCTGATGGTAAGTGGATGCTGTGGCCCATAGACATCTACATTTATCCTCAATTATGAATCAAAATACAGATGCGTTGTCACCCCTGATGACTGAGATAGAATGCCTCGTTTCCAGTAAAAAGTGTCTCCGGTTCTCTACACTCACCATACCAAACATAGCAGCATTCAGCTGCTAATTTACACTTGTATTCTGTGAGAGATTGGATGAGAGAGTGGATTCGGTCCTACCCCGGTCGAGTCGATCCATTCGTGCTACCACCATGATATAGCTGCAGCGTGGCTCTACCACGAATAAAATAATGTGAATCACGTAAAAATCCTTGTATAAAAAATATTGTGAATAAAAAATATATACAATATTTGCGATTATTATTATAAATATATTTACTCTTATCAACCCAAAATCAGTAAAAAATTACAAAATTACATACATAAGAGCTAACAAAATGTACTCGCATTTAACAATGTCACCTTAATACGTTATAATATAGTCCTTCAGTTTCAGAAATGATATTTGCAAAATTCATCTTTCAGTTCAACGTGACTCACACGCAGAAAATTAGCGAATTGGTCAACTTAAAATTAATGATGTTTCTGATTGCCTGATCTTTTTTCTACTTTTTAGCTGGTTTGTATTTTTTAAGTATTTTACTTATTTTACCCTTTTGAGTGGTTTAATGTTCATAAGTAAAATTCAGTTAAGTTAAATATCACAAGTTCAAGGTAACAATCAGAATCAGAATCAGAATCAGAAATTTATTTGCTTTAAACATGGTAGTGCAAAGATATATACATGAGGACATAGTGGTATGTCCTCATGTTTGACTTATAATTGTCATGCAAATTTAAAAGTAGTTACATTTTAGTCTACTTAGAGCTAAAAATAAGTTAATAGACTCACAGACAGAACATTACATGTCATCATTTATAAATTGTATAATATTTTATGTCAAATTATTCAAGTAATAAAATTCAATAAAATAAAGTAAACACAGAAAAGCTACAAACAAAATTAAAATTCAAAAACCTCTTGGTCATCTAAGTATTCCTAGACTGAATAAAAGCACCTAGTGAAAAGCCAGGAATGTAACTTTCTTTTAAACAATGGTAATGGCAGCTTTGAAACTTGGATGAAGTTTATTATAAATTTTAATAGCCATACAATAACAGCTTCGTCTGTATAGTTGAAGTCTTATTCTAGGTTGCATGATCCTTTCTCGATGTCTGGTAGGTTTATTTTTGTATTACTCTTCAGTGACAAAATAACTAGAATGTTGTCGTACAAAATACATTTGTTTTATATACAGGCACAGTAGCGGTAGGATTCCAAGTTTCTTGAAAAGGGTTTACAGCTTTCAAGAAAATGTACTCTACAAATAGCCCTAATACATTTTTGGGCTATGAAGCCAGTTTACATCCGCTGAACCTCCCACAATATAATTCCGTAACTTAATAGTGATGACACATAGCCATGATAGGCCGATAGAGCAGTTTCAATGGATGATACATTACTGAGTCGTCGTAGCGCGTATACAAATTTATTTATTTTCGTACATAGATTGTCTATATGTGCTTTCCAGTTACAGTGTTTATCTAAAGTAAATCCAAGAATTTAGCTTCATTAACAATTTCAACAGTATTACCGCAATAATCGACTAGCACATCCATTGACCTTGCTCTGTAAGTAGTAAACTGGATGCCCTTTGTTTTTTGTATGTTTATTTTGAGATTGTTTGAATTCCCTATTTTTTCACTTAGAGATTGATTTTTTGTTATTTATATGAGACAACCCCTGTATTATAGCTCATTTAATAAAAAAAGTAATTTAAATCGTTTAAGCCGTTTCCGAGTGTGTCGGTAAACATACATCCAAGTGTGTCGGTAAACATACATCCGAGTGTGTCGGTAAACATACATAAAAAATACACGCCGAATATAGAACGAGTACGACAGAACGTAAATAAGCATTCCTCCACAATTTATATTACTACTATGATATAATTTATCAAAACTGCTTCAACGAGATTAAGAAATGGCACTTTAAGGCATTATTTATTATCAAAAGCAGCAACAAATCACAAAAATCAACATTTGGACTTCGAAGAACCATAGATACTTTTTACGGAAAACGAGGTATTCCACCGGACTTCCAGAGGACTAACCTCAGCCAGAAAATAATTCTTAAATAGCAAATTCTTTAGTAGATATTCTTTTTTAGATTAAATTAAAACGGATTTTTAAGATGTACCGATGATGATGGTATTATATCACGATATTTGGTTAAGGTGGGCTTATGATGGAGCTGTAATTTATAATAAATTATTTTTAATAATATTTATAAACAAAGTTCAAATGCTCATTATAAGGCATAAATAACAAATAACACTAAGAATTTAAATTAAATTAGAGTTCATTAAAAGTGCCCTTGGATTAATATTTAAATTTTAATATTATAAGACGCAAGATGAAGTGTAGACTTATGAACATAACACTAAATATTTAATTAACTAAGATCGACAGAAGCAGACAATATACAGATTCCTTTATCACTTAACTTTCATTTGAAACTGGGGATTTTATTAACATATTCTATGGAATTAGAATTGTCTCATTCTATCATAATTACTTTAAGTCTTGCTCTTAGAACTAATACTTTAGAAGTATATCATTAAATCTACATCCCTACAAAAACAACTTGACTTAATATATAATTTATAGTCAGCTGTCTACATTCTGAGTCGTGGGTCATTTTTACCTATTAGAAGCCAGTGTTTGATTACTATTCCACCTGACGATAGTCGCTAATATAACAGTAGGTAGTTAATAGCACTGGCTTATCTTAACCCAACAGTACCCAAAGAATTCTGAAGAGACCGAAACAGGTAAACATCTGAGAGTGCAAGGTCAGGACCATATGGTGGATGCATTATCACTTCCCAACTAAGCTCTTTCAATTTTTGCTTTTCTATTGATCAATTCCGGCCATTTTTTCTCTATTTCTTGCTTGAATCCCATTAGTTGTTGGCAGTAGAGATCCGAATCGATGGGTTTGCTCGGCAGTAAAAGCTCATAATAAACGATTCCATTCCAATCCCACCATACACACAGCATCACCTTACTGCGTGTTAATCCGGGTTTCGCTACAGTCTGTGGAGCTTGACTACCCTTTGATCATGATATTTTTCGCACGTCCTTGTCGTAGGTGATACAGTTTTCATCACCAGTTATCAATCTTTTCAAAAATGGTTCGTTTTCATTACGTTTCAATAGAGAATCGCAAATGAATCGACGATTCGTTAGGTTTCTTTCAGTCAGTTCCTGTGGTACCAAAATATCGAGCTTTTTTGTATAGCCAGACTTTTTCAAATGGGTAAAAACTGTTTTGTGGTCTCTATGTTGTAACTACTAATATGCTGATCTTGCTCCACTTTTCCAAAAATGGCATCGACTTTATCCGTATGAAGGCGACCAGAGCGAACTGCATCTTTGACATTAAAATTACCGGACTAAAAACGCTTGAACCAACTTTGTGCTACTTTTACTGACAACTGCATTAAGTCCATAAACGTCACAAATTTTTTAGCAGCTTGTGTCGCATTTTCCCCTTTTTTGTAATAAAACTTCAGATTGTATCGAATTTCTTCGTTAGATTCACTCATTTTGGCGGAGAGAAAAACAATTGAATATTTTTACTTTTTATTTTCTTTTTCTTAATGCCCTTTTTATATTAATATTTAAACCAGCGAGATACAAACAGTACAACCAAAGAGATTTTGATTCAATTTTATACAAATAAAATACGAAGAAACTTTTTCCCCGACCTATTTTAATAAGAGAGGCCAATGCTCAGCAGGCAACTTTTACGAGCTAACGAAAAAGAAGAAGAAGAAGAGGATTCTTCACTTAACGTTTTCAAAACCTACTTAGATGCAATTCTGTTAGGCAGCTAGAATTTTACTATAGTCTACACTAATATTATAAAGAGGAAATATTTGTTTGTTTGTTTGAATTGAATAGGCTCCGAAACTACTGCACAGATTTTAAAATTTCTTTCACCATTAGAATCCTACATTATCCTTTATGAACATAATCTATAAAATATATGCAAAAAAGTAAGGGGTTCGTGTGAAAACTTCGTTAACGTAACCCAAGGTGTGAAAAAAATACCAAAAAGAATCCTTATATCGCGTACACTGCGGAAACTATTGGCGATAGAGCAAAGTGATGTACTACAGCTTTATAGAGGGTATCAATATCTACAAAAAAGTCCGCATTATCATATGTCTAACTATTACAGTTATGTCACAATAACTACTTATTCATGTTAAAATATGCAATAGTAACGCGAAAAATCCTTATATCGCGTACGGTGCGGAAACTATTGACAATAGAGCAAAGTGATGTACTACAGTTTTATAGAGGGTATCAATATCTACAAAAAAGTCCGTCATACCATATGTCTAACTATTACAGTTATGTCACAATAACTACTTTTTCATATTAAAATATGCACTAGTAACGCCGCGCCGGTACAAACTAGGCCACATTATTCGTACCTTGGTATTAATCCTTATAACCAAATAAATCACTTCGTATTCAAGGCTATACTTGTACCATGCATAACCACCAATTACGTTAACCATGTAATTTAAGTAACATTTTTCACTTTTTAAATCTTTGTTAATTCAGCAACCGTCCATCGTGATGTCTCTCTAGAAGTTCGCATGTCGCTAGGCGCAAACGCGTGATATACGCGGGTGAAACCGCGGGGCATAGCTAGTTTTATTACAAACTGGTAAATGTTTTGCTTACTATTTATTACAGGATTTCTAAAATGTTTACCTTATATTATATTTAATAGCCTATATATACCATATAATTTAAATATATCATCATTTTGGTAGAAGTTTTCGTCACTTGTCGGTCGTTAGCAGTCCGTCTGTTAGCAGTGTCCCGCGTGTTTGTCAGGTTGACAATTTTGGTAATTATCAGGTAGATCTTACGCACGCATGACATAATTTAAACAGCTTTACAAATTCAGAACAATTATTTAAACAAATACTTTCATTAATCGCTAAGCTTATTTGACGATTTGAATTTAATCCAGAACTATTATTTAAATTAGTAACCTACATCAACGATCGTTTAGCTTCTTTGCAATAATGAGCCCTTTGTAATCCTCCAGAGGGACAGAATCTGGAGAGCATCGGAAATTAATTCAATCTTGTCTGATTTATTGACGTGATATTAACAACGTGAATATTAATGTTATTATGGTGTACTTTTAATTTATTGTAAAATTGCAAGTAGAGCGGGAATTTCATAAATATAACAAATAAGCTCGAGGATAAGCGCTCATCGTAAACGTCATAGTTCGTGAGCATCCCGGATTCGAATCATCCCGCCGGTACCAATGCAATTGTTATTTTCTAAGCGCTGATTTATCACGCGTCGAATCTGGCATGTCTGAGGGATAATAATTTACAGGACAAATTGCTCAGTGTGTTAACTATAGCAAATATCCCCCCTATGAGGCAATATATGGGGCAGGCCTATGTTCAGCAGTGGACTTGAAATGATGACACTCATTGTTAGGTTGAACCATCAAAAAATATAATGTCTGGCATTCTACTACGCGAACGAAGTCGAAGGCGAGATTTAAAAAATGAACATCGGCTGTGATTTCTCTAACCGATATCAATTTTGACCCCCACGCGGGCAAAAGTTAATTGTAAATAAAGTTGAGGTAGCAATCAAAATAATCATGTTTATTCTTCTTTTTAAAATGTACCTAAGCAGTGCTACACTGTGAACTGGTAATAGCAGCCGGCGTAAAATAAATTTTACAGTGCCTTTTTATTCCGTAGCGTTGCGAGAGACGTTAATGAATCAAAATAAAATTTTATATTTTAAAACAATTTAAATATTATAACTTAAATTATTATTTATATTACTATTCATATTATCATTCAATAATTTAACCTTTCGCTGTCCTACACTACATATAGGTCATTGCTGTTGTCTATTGTGTCTGAAAACCTGACAGTGAAAGTGTTAAATATATTTCTCTTTTAATAAATTTCTGTACTCGCGATATCTTACGATGAATAAAATAATATGCTATAAATTACACACTACGTTTAAGACCGCATCTCGATATTTGAAATCTAGGTGGGGCCAACGTACCGTGTATAATAGTAAATTGCTGGACTTCAGGTTCCGGGTGAATTGCAAATGTAACAGTGTCTATTAATAGTTCACAGTTCAACACAATTTAACGACTATGAGTTGTTAAGGACAAGTGAGTGACAGTAGTGTCAATATATATGTCGTACTCGTGTGGCAATATATGATCTCTTGCGCGGTTGAAAAATTCCTTGGTGGCCTTTTTTAATCGATATTAATTTCGAAAAAGAATTCTTAGAGTATCTATGTGTTTGTTATTGAACAATGTAATAAACGACTACAGAAGCTACGATCAATATGAACGATCAATTATTTGAGACAGCATTTTATTTACTTTGACAATTTGTTTGGATCAAGTTGATTCAATGAATAGACGGATTAAGGTAACAAAATGAGTTTACTGAGTTAAACAACTAATACAAGTAAGAACTTTAGCAATCGTAGTTCCTGGACGTAGCTATTATTGCTTTAGACGTTACGACGTCGTACGCATTATTTATCCTTTATATCTTATGATATTCTTACGTTGTGAGAAACGACATAAATCGAAGAGTGTTTTTCGATCTATATACTGGTAACATTATTCCATTGAGAAGAACTCCAATTTGTTAAAAGCATCAGGCATTCCCATAATATTAAAAATGAAAGATGCACTCTACTGCTGTCATATCAAAGAGATAAGCATAGTGCTAGCCTGGATACTAGGTACATAGTTGATTCGTGAGAGTGTGGCCCTACTCCGGTCTAGAAGGTCCAATCGTGCTTCAACAGTTGCTGACATCTTGGATATAGTTCTCAGCTTTTCGGCCGCTTCCTACGATTGGTGAAAAGACCCGCAAACCTTTGTAACCACGCAACTAAGAATACTAGACTGTGTGTAAATTTTTTACTCTTATACTTTAAAAACACAGTTCACCGCATGATAAGCGACTGCTGTGACATAGATACCTACATATAACGTCCATATTAAGTTGGAGTTGTTGGAAGAAGTAAATGTTACTTGAAATACATATTTAAAAGGCAAAATACAGTTTCAATGAAAAACTTCAAATAGACTTTGGAGCGCGGTAATACAATTTAAATTTGACCACGTTAGTTTATGCACAGACAATTCTTTTCTTCTACTTATTTAAAATCGTGTATTTTTTATACCGATTTTAAAAAGGAGGAGGTACTCAATTTGACTGTATGTTTTTTCTTTCTTTTTTATGTATGTTACCTCATAAATTCTTTCTAGGTGAACCGATTTCGATAATTTTTTTTTTATATCATGGGCTGACCAGTAGTTTTTGAGTTATTCTTAATAATTTATATTGATTCGTTGTAAAAAAAAAAATTTAAATTATTATAGAATAAGAGTAACAAACAAGTACACAGTCCACTGACCAAAGCACACAGACCATTTACATTTATCCACGATTAAGAATCAAAATGCACGATGCGTTGCTCGCTGCCAGTCAAGAATGGACTTCGGTTTTTTACACTCACCATACGAAACACAACAGCATTATTCTACTGTTTCACAATGGTATTCTATGAGAGCGTGATCCTACCCCCGGTCGAGCCAACACAGTTGTGTTGTGCAGCCCATGTAATACTGCAGTATTAGTGTGACAAACATGCACACATACTTGTATTAAAAATCAACTTAAACCACAATCATGATTTCAAATAAGATGTAACTTTCTTATAAGTTTAGCAGCATGTCCTTGTCTGTTCTTGAACGTAAATATTTAGTAAGACAAGTTAACAACTGATGAACAGTTTAATATCTTTGTGCTTAACCGTGAGGCTTCAACGAAAGTTTCCATGTAGTCACAAGCGTTATCAAACTGTAATTAGTCCGATTGATATTCACATAATTGTCTAATGCTTAATCTGGAGAAGTGCATGATAATGATAATTTTCATTCGGTTGTACAGTGAAATTTAGTAATAGTGTTCTGTGGTACGATCCATTGTGGCTAAAAAACATACTGTTAGCACTCCATCAAGCTTCCAGATAAGGTTGCAGGATAGTATAGAAATCCCAGGATAAGTTCCAAACTGTTTATTTTATTGTACATTAATTTTATGTATAGCAAGTAAAACAATTAGAAAGGGTGTACTGTCGCTTGAGCGATTTCTAGCTATCTGGCCGATCGTAGGTCCGAGTGGCGGGGCGCTTGATGTCATGCATGGAACCGGTTGCAGTAGCTGGCGGTAACATCCTCCCCCTTTTTAAAAGCTCTGCTTTTAAGCTGTTTCCTCTACATCCAGGAATGGGCATATTTTATTTAGGGCTCGCCTGATTGTGCACCTTCCAGTATAAATGTCTGCCACCCGGCAAACTCCATCAGCACCTGGGTGAATTGTCTCAACTCTTCCGAGAGGCCATTTAAGTGGAGGCGTTGCATCGTCTTTGATGAGTTATTTCAACATCCGTCGAAAATGGCGGCGATATTTCTGGCATATTTCATAATATTAAGTAAGTAAAAAAAAATTACTCATTAATACTTTTATTCTAATCAGTAATAAAAAAAGAAAGAATACAATGGAATAGAATAGAATAGAATGGAATAGAATTTTTTAAATTCATATAGATTACAATTACTTAATTGTAATTAAAAGTCCTTTTAGGGCTCCGTACCCAAAAGGTAACCAACGGGACCCTATTGCTAAGGCTCTGCCGTCCATCCTTCCGTTCGTCCATCTGTCTGTCAGCGGGATGTATCTCATTATCCGTAATAGGCCGACAGTTGAAATTTTCACAGAATGTGCATTTCTGTTGCCGCTATTACAACAAATAATAAAAATTAAAATAAATTGAAAATTAAAAGGGGCTCCTCTACTAGAAACGTGTATTACGATGGTACGGAACCTTCTATGTGCGAGTCCGACTCGCACTTGGCCGGTTTTTTTACTTTTATCCTTGGTTTGGAAAAAACTTTTGTCCTGAGAAGAACCAGCTGCTCTTTTTACTAGAAAGAAATGATGATTTATAAACCTAGAGCTTTTATGGATATAAATTACTATGCCTTACGATATCTAAACATAATGTTTAAAATATTTAAAAAAAAACCGTTGCTTGCCAAGCGTGACAAATGTAGCAAGTATCCCCTATAAGGCAATCTATGAGGGGGGAGGCCTATGTTCAGCAGTGGACTTTTGATAGGCTGTAATAATGAATAATGATGTTAGTTCTTCATATTACAACTATACTCGGTTTCGAGAGCACTGTGATTATGACAAATATCACATTTATTTATGAACATCAACGTGGCCTTACGTGGGCTATTACAAATTTCACGAAATAGCGATGTCGTACCTACATAACATAATGTTATTATCCTTGTTCCTTCCTACGCTCGTAAGTTAACGCTTCGTTTAATTTTGTAATTACTACAAAATCCTCGCAATTCAGCCCTTTATTCGCTTTGTGACTTAAAAACATACAACTTACGGATCCTTCGTATAATGTTATAAAATTCAAAGAGAATTCGTGATTCTTTTCAAGTGATCATGCGGTTGTTTCGCGCGATGGCTTCTTTCTCATTATATTGACTGGATATCTCTAGATCTTATCTAACATGTATGGCACGGCGTTTGTATTCCAATAATTTATCTTCAAAACAGTGTCCCATTTGTACCAATGAAAAATTCGCTTTAACATAAAACTAACTAAATCTTCTCGTGTATGAGACAACTTTTTGTGTAAGTTGTTAGGTAATTGATGACGATATCTTTTACGGTACTACGCCACGGTTCCTTAATTTAAAATCTAGCTGAAGCATATTTTAGTAGAAACATAAATCGTTGGTTTCGTTTCTTGTGTTGGTTTGTCTCCGTGTCTATCAGAGTAAGTGAGAAAGCATCGGTACATAACATGAATATACCAATGTTTTCACTTAGCTCGATCGCACAAAATCTCTCAATATATGTAATCTATCTAGCACATTCTTAAAAATCAGAATTGAGCCACTAATTTACGCTGGTATATGTAATACGTGGACCTAGTGTAGTAGTAATCGTGGTCGGCAAAATTGTAATTAACAATTTTATGCAACTTGCTATTTTTGCTATGTAAAAACCTTTTCAGAAACGGGAAAGTGCAATTGCTCATCAATTATGAAACCGTTTTGAAGTTTGTTTAAAAAGTTTGATTGAAGAACTCTTTCCTAATGTTAAGTTCAATAAAACTTGATTTTTCCCATTTCCTTCACCTTTACAGACTAATAAACTTTCAATAAAGTTGAAATCTTTACATATAACACAAAAATTTTCTGAAACTGTTCAATAAAAACCAATGCGATTAAAATAAACCTTTTAGAACTTATTCAGGGAATGTAATTATAACCCTATTTGATCGAAAAGTAATATTTAACATCTCTATTGAACGTTTTGGTTCGCCTGAATAAATTTTAGTTTCAAGAACATTTTCATGACAAGGGCAATATTCCATAAAATATTATCACTTATATATATATAAAAATCAGAATTGAGCCACTAATTTACGCTGGTATTATGTAATAACGTGGACCTAGTGTAGTAGTAATCGTGGTCGGCAAAATTGTAATTAACAATTTCTTTGGCGCAAATTTTACGGCTTTTGCTACAAAAACCTTTTCAGAAACGGGAAAGTGCAATTGCTCATCAATTATGAAACCGTTTTGAAGTTTGTTTAAAAAGTTTGATTGAAGAACTCTTTCCTAATGTTAAGTTCAATAAAACTTGATTTTTCCCATTTCCTTCACCTTTACAGACTAATAAACTTTCAATAAAGTCAGAAATCTTGTACATAACACAAAAATTTTCTGAAACTGTTCAATAAAAACCAATGCGATTAAAATAAACCTTTTAAAACTTATTCAGGGAATGTAATTATAACCCTATTTGATCGAAAAGTAATATTTAACATCTCTATTGAACGTTTTGGTTCGCCTGAATAAATTTTAGTTTCAAGAACATTTTCATGACAAGGGCAATATTCCATAAAAATATTATCACTTATATATATATATATATATATATATATATATATATATATATATATATATATATATATATCGAAAATATTGACGCTTATCGTCTCGTTTCTCAAAAATTCATAATTGAACTAAATTGTTAGACTATAATAAAACAAACAAAGAAAAGTTTCTATGCGAATGAGGTCGCGGGCACAGCTAGTTTATGAATGAGATCGTAAATCAATATATATACACATACGAACATTGAGTGAAAACCATCAAAATCGGCAGGAAGAACTACGCTCGAAGTTATTGATGAGCATGTTTACCTGGGACAAATAGTCCGACTAGGTAAGTCCAACTTCGATCGAGAGGTCAATCGACAATCAATCCAAATCAAGACAATCGCCCAATCCCCCCCCCCACCCCTAACATGGTTACAATGTTAAACATTTAACCGATCATGCGGGTAGATTTGTTTATGACTTGGCCGTGGCATATGGTCTGGCACAACTGGTTACTTCACTTACACGAATCCTAAATGTGAAGGATTATGTACCTTCGCTGTTGGACCTTCTGCTGACCTCTCATCCAGACGGATATCAGGTGTCCGTCGATGCTCCTCTTGGGTCTTGGCTCTTCGGAACAATGTCTGATCGACTTCGACAGCCATGCCTCCCATCTCTGCACAAAGAGGACGACTTACTGGCCCATGCCGCAAAGGACAAAGCAGATCTGCTAGGCCCTCTCTTTGCGTCCAACTCGACTCTCGATGACGGGGGGAACATAAAGCCGACCATCCCGCGGTCTGAGTGCTCCCTGCAGCATGTGCTGTTACACAGCGCTCGGTGCGCAAAGCACTCCTCTCCCTGGACCTCAACAAGTCGAGTGGGCCTGATGGAGTCCCTCCTATTGTGCTGAAGATGTGTGCTCCGGAGTTGGAACCGATTTTAACGTGTCTTTTCCGTTACTACTACTCCCTAGAGGTAGTTCCGAATTCATGAGCGAGATCCAAGAGCAAGTCTTATCTGACACTATTCCGATAATATCCCGGACGTCAGTCTGAGCGAGATTATAATGGCTCTCCAGCAGCTTAAAAACGGCAAGTCCCCGGGCGAGGATGAAGTTACATCTGAAAGCGGGTAGAAAATGGTACTTAAAGTCCTTCAGAAGCTCTTTCATTTCGTCCCCCATGGTGGCACTACTCCGGAGGTGTGAAGCAGAAGTACGGTGGTCTTGTTCTTCAAAAAAGGGGACAACACTCTCTTGAAGAACTACAGACTGATGTCCCTTCTGCGCCGCGTCTACGTGCTGTTTGCGAGAGTTATTACGAATCGTCTCGCACGCAGACTCGACGACTTCCAGCCTTCCGAATAAGCCGGTTTCCGAAAGGGCTTTAGCACCATAGACCACATACATACCCTTCGGCAAATTGTACAGAAGAGTACATGCTGCCACTTTATCTTGCGTATGTGGATTATGAGAAAACCTTTGATTCCGTCGAAATTTTGGCGGTGCGGCAGTCCCTTCAGCGATGCCAAGTGGACTGTCGGTATATCGAAGTGCTAAAGTGTTTGTACAGTAGGACTACGATGGCTGTCCGAGTACAGAACCAGAGTACGAAACCTATCCAACTGCAGAGAGGTGTAAGACAGGGTGACGTAATATCCCCGAAACTCTTCACCGCTGCATTGGAAGACGTTTTCAAGCTATGGACTGGAAAGGATACGGTTAACATCAATGGCGAGTACACTCACCTTCTATTTGCCGACGATATAGTCCTTATGGCAGAATCGTGGAGGAACTAAACTATGCTCCATGACCTCAATAGTGTCTCCCAAATGAAAATCATGCCTAACGTCCATGTCACACAGAACCAGAGTAACCATAGGCCAAAGGATTAGTAGCTAAGCACATGGGCTACCATATAGCTCAAAGAACCGACAGCCGATGGGGAAAAAAGGTTCTCGAGTGGCGGCCTCGTGCCGATAGGCGTAGTGTAGGGCGTCCCCCTACTAGATGGGGTGACGACCTGGTAAGACATGCAGAAAGTCAATGGATGCACGTGGCTCGGGACCGTGCTTTGTAGCATTCTTTGGGGGAGGCCTATGTTCAGCAGTGGACTTGTGAAGGGCTGTAACGATGGTAATGATGAAATTTAGTCCAGTTCAATCCCCAGAAGACACAAGTATGCGCGATTACCGCTAAAAAGAACCTCTTTGTCATATCTCCTCAGTTTCATGGCACTGCCCTTGTTGCCTCAACTAGTATCGGAATCCTCAGTGTCGACATATCAATGACATGCAGTTTTGTAGTCACTTGGAAGAGAAAGCCAAATTAGTATCTAAAAAGCTTGGCGTGCTCAGCAGAGCGGGACAGTATTTCATGCCGGCACATCGCCTGCAAGGTTCGGCCTCACATGGAAGACTGTTCCCATCTCTAGGCCGGGGCTCCCCATTGCCAGCTCGTCCCCATTTGAATCGTCGGTGACCGAGCTATTTCTGATCGGCTTGACCCACTGGCACTGCTTAGAGATGTTGCATCTCTTTGCGTATTTTATCGCATCTACCTCGGGGATTGCTCTGAGGAATTCTTCGGACTAATTGCAGTCGCTCGATTTCACCATCGCACATCGCGACAAATCTCGCGATACTATCCATACTATTTGGATGATTAGCGAACCACCACTGTGCGATTTACAAGAAGAATTTTTTTTTCCTCACACAACTTCCTTGTGAAATCGACTACCACCAGCGATTTTTCCGACCGATACGACTTAGGGACCTTCAAGACAACAGCCTACTCTTTTGTTAAAAGTCCGGCAACACAACTGCAATTCCCTTAGTGTTGCATTTGTTACGGGCGGCGGTCAACACTTACCATTAGGTGAGCCGCATGCTCGTTTGCCCACTCTTATATAAAAATAACCAGGCATGTGCGACTCGGACTCGCGCATGAAGGGTTCCGTACTACCGTAATACACGCTTCTAGTAGCGGAGCCCTTTTAATTTTTAATTTATTTTATTTTTATTATTTGTTGTTATAGCGGCAACAGAAATACACATTCTTTGAAAATTTCAATTAGTCTACCTATTACGTATCATGACATACAGCCCGCTGACAGACAGACGGACGGACCTACGGACGGACGGACGGACAGCGGAGGCTTAGTGATAGGGTCCCGTTGGTTACCCTTTGGGTACGGAACCCTAAAAATAACAAAGATGTCTCCGCAAGGAATCGTACGCCCGACAGCACATCAATTGTAACAGTTGCACTACGAAAACCGCTATGATTTTATACGGAATAGGGACGGTCTCAAGGTCAATGCATTAAGTGAGCAAAACCACCTGCCCCACTGATGAAAATTCGGAGGAAGAAGATAATGTGACGCTGAACAACTTACCACGAAATATACTACTTCAACCGGCAGAAGTATCGATACAAGAACAGGTTCCAGTGGGTGATACAGAAGAAGAACCTTCTGATTCTATAGGTCGAATAGAACACAGACGAACCTACGCGTGGAGAAAACGGTACTTGGAAAAAATCTAGTGAATTGGCCTGAGGTCCTAGTGATTATTCATGGCTTCTGCGAAGAAGAATGTATTGGAACAACTCCTCTGATACAAAGAATGAGTTGATCAGCTCTGCTATGACTAGGGATAGATTTGACTTTATTTTTCGCCACCTTCATGTCAATGATAATTTGGATCTGCAAGACAAATATACATAACTACGCTCACTCGTACCACTTCTAAATGAAAAGTTTTTGGACTTTTCTCCTCTCGAAGAGCATTACACTGTAGACGAAGCCATGATCCCTTATTATCGGAGGCATGGCTCAAAGAGTACATAAAAGATGAACCTATTGGGTACGGGCCCAAATCTTGGGTTGATGTATTGTGGATTAAGCTACAACTATGTATGTACAATCTAATATATAAGAGTTACATGATAGTATATATAAGAGTTGGTCCTGGGTGCAAAAAGGGGGCCAAGCCGACCCTCCCAACATGAACACGCTGATAGCCGAAAAGACCAAATCAGTCACCTGGTTATTCTTCAATCCAAGCAAACACGCTGCCGCCAATGTCATTAAAACTGTTTGACACGCTGCAAAAAATGTGATGTTGGAGGTATGTCAAGTGTTTAAGTGTTTTGAAACATATCATTCATAAATAATGTTTCTAATCTTTAGTTACCTAATGAAACACATTTTTTAACCTTTTGTACCCATTTCTTGATTGTTTTTACGATTACATGCTATTTTGTCGTATGATCTTATATTTCTCCTTATTATCCTACTGTCCTATATATAGGATGGCTGATTCCCTGAAAGCCTTACAGTAAATTTGTTTTCTATTTTTTCTTTTAGTCTATAAAACCAAATAATATTAATATTTTCAAAGTTTTCAGAAAATCATAGTTTCAAGCTTATCTGGGTTAATATTTATAATCGATCAATAAAATCTCCTCTGCATCACTATGAATCTGAGTTAACTCAGGTTCATAGTGATGAACTCGAGTTTGATCCCCAGTCACCATCCGGTTCATAATTTCATCCCTGTTCACACTACACAGTGTGAGGTGTACGGTTCAGCGACCTTGAGCTTCCTCATACGGCCACCAGTGAAGGAACACGTCTCAGATCCATAAGTCATCACTGGCAACATGCACTGGTTGTACAATTTCGTTTTCAAGTTTTGAGGTATAAATGACGAGAAGATGTGTCCTAATTTCCCGGACGCTACCCAGTCAAGTTGAATTCGTCGATTGACCTCTCGATCGAAGTTGTACTTACCTAGTCGGACTAAACAAACTCGTCGACAACTTCGAGATTAGTGCTCCCAACAACTACCGGCATATACGTAACACATTATCTTTGTTTTGTTTATGTTCATCTTAAGACCTATCTGTTGGGAGGCACTATTGAGGTCATTGGCCATAGTGCTTAGGTCCTCCAGCGATTCTGCCATAAGCTTCCAGCGCAACTTGTCTATCTCTTTTTCCAGCTCCAGGATCTTTTACATGTTTTAATACCATGCAAATAACCCCTTGAGCTTAACATAAGGCAGTTATTGCTATGTTGCAGACAGACACTTTAATTATGGGATTCGCCAGGGTAACTTGAAAATATTATATTTTAATTTTTCTAACGCGTCGGAAATTAGTCGGCTCTACATAATTTATATGCATAGTCCGTGTGTGCTAGGCAATCAATTTATCAATTTATGTTTGTACGGCTTTAAATAATATCATCAGAAGTGAGTAGATAGAATAAGCAACAGAGATATATATATATTTATATATATATATATATATATATATAATAGAGCGACATGATAATAGAGCAACAGGGAGCACCGTCAATACTAAAAGACCTACTCAGAGAGAGAAAGAGAAAGAGAGAGAGATAGAGAGAGAGAGAGTTAAATTTTATCCACCCCTGGGTGAGCGTCACCCCTGCACCCAAGAAAGTGTGATATGGACGTTATAAAGCAAAGTTAAATCCTATCCACTCTCCCTCCCCCTCCCGGGTGAGCATCATCCCCCCCCTGCCCCAAAAAGTGTAGATAGATATATAGATAGCCCATTATACATGGAAGAGCAATGCTGCAGCTATATTAGTAGTATACTTGTAGCACGAATGGGTCAGCTCGAGCAGGGAAGGACCACGCTCACACAAAATACCAGCGTGAAATAATAGTTTCGTATGGTGAGTGTAGAAAACCGGAGACCCTTTTTACTGGAAAAGAGGCATTCCATCTTAGTTCTCACGGGTGACAACGCATCTGCATTTTGATTCTATAATGAGGATAAATGTAGATGTCTATGAATCACAGCAACCACTTACCATAAGGTACTCTGTGTGCTCGTTTGTCATCCTATCCTATAAAAAAAGTGTCACGAAGCGCGGTCTTTTCCAGTTTTAAAGAAAACCGTACATGATACATGAAAAATGTGCAAATACGAAATAATCCTTGATAAATAAATGATGCTTGATATTGCTTTGAAATGTATGAACAGTTGATAGTTTATTTATCAAGGATTATTTCGTATCTGCACATTTTTCATGAATCATGTACGATTTTCTTTAAAATTGAAAAAACCGCGCTGGGACACTTTCAAGGGGGTGATGCTCACCCGAGGAGTGAGAGTTGATAAAATTCAACTCTGTTTTATATATTATGCTAATTTTTAAAATACAAACATTTATGTTTCGCTGAATTGCCGAATCAATTAAATTTCAAAAGTAGCCAAGCAACGTGAAATTAAAGAGTTTAGAAATAAATTATACATATTTTTAAAGAACACATTCTATTCTTTATTTTACTTGTACATATATTGGCGGTAAAGTGCGAAATTTTTGAAAAAACTAAACTTTAAACAAAAAAAATCGATAAATGTAGAAACAAAAATTGCGCGTAAATTATTAGTGATATCACTTTGCTATGTATAACTATAAAGTACATATGCCGATAGATAAAAGTATTCCATTAATATTGCCAATTTTTCAGCTAAAATGATTGAACTATTGTTGACGGAATTAAATTCCAGTGTACTCTAAGTCTGATACTAAGTGATTTAGCTCTAGATAATAAACACCACAAAAGCCTATGCACGTCCCTCGTCACCACTGTGACTATTCTTAACCGATTGAATAAAACAGTTTTTTTACGGATTTAATCACGTTTAATTTACTATTTTAATTCCTGACGTTTCGGGTGCTTTACAGCAACCCATGGTCACGGGGGCGATTGAGATTTTTGACATCCCGATGTCACAGCTAGCCCGGCTAACTTCAGTTTTTTTAATATTAATTTTTGGTTCGATCTACGCAAAATGAGCTTACAGTATCTTGAAGTCTTGCAGTGGTATGCTTGGGTTTGGATTTAATTTTGTTAATTATATAGGATCCCAAGCATATGGCAGCACCCATCCATCTTCTCTATTGAAATTAGGATGTTTTTTAATTTCAATAGCGCGTATCATCCTTGGTAGGAATCGGTGTTTTTTTTGCGAGGATTTGTGGTCTATCAAATCTGATGTAATGGCGGGGACGATCTTAAACATGTTCACAGACTGTAGACTTCCCAGAGCGTCGGTACCTCACGTCAGCTATATGTTCTGTCTGTCACGCGGGTTTTAATTGATCTTGTTTGGTCTCTTGTGGTCTCTCTATATAGAAATGTAAGAGACCACCCAACAATCTTTGTACACCCTGCATTATGTAGAGGGATACTCGTACACTTGACGGATGGTAAAATTGACTAATCTTCTTCAGCGGCTTGTATGTTTTAATAGAAGCTCTCTTCAAGATGTAGCCAACCTTGTCTGTGACTGTTCTGACATAGGGTAGTACAGCAGGCATACGCTCGACTGTGGCCGGCTTCACTCGGTCACTGTGACGTAGGCGCGGGACCCGAAGCTTGTTGTCTTGCTATACTTTCTCGACGTGCTGAAGCTCGGCGGCCAGATGTATTCTGCCACAGATCCTTCGTGCTCTCTGAAACAAAGATTTTCCCACGGTAGCTAACTGTGATGGATGATGGGGCGATTCACAATTTAAATATCGGTTGGTATGGGTCTTTTTCCTAAACACAGTGTGACCAATAGTGTTATCAGGATTTCGAATGACTAAAACATCTAGGAAAGCTAAAGAATTGTTTGCCTCCAACTCCATTGTGAATTGTATTTTAGAGTTTATGGAATTAAGGTGGTCTAAAAATGCAGTTATTTTGTCAAATGGTAAAATTGTGAAAGTGTCGTCTACGTACCGCTTGTAGACTCTTGGATTTACAGGAGCAGTAAGAAGGGCTTTCTGCTCAAAGTCCTACATGAACGAAAGTAAAGTAAAGTTTTAGTACTGACTTCAGAATGTGAAATCATTTACAACCGCAGTTTTTTTTTTGTTATTTTAAGTTGTTATCAGGAAGATGCTGCTGCCCATCTACTGTTTCAGTTTCCCTCTGTCGCCTCTTACGACACCCACGGGACGATATAGGGTAGAGGATATTCTTAAACTGCCACTACACGATTATGCACCTACTATGCGGACTACTTATTACTTTTATTTTTTATTTACCAATTTACATTTAATATAAACGAAGGAAATAAAGCAACTGTTCATACGGATTTTTTGTTCTAATTCTAATTGAAGTAAATTACCCGCTGCAGTTTAGCGTTAAGTCATTATACTTTTTCTTTATGCAGAGACAGCTTTAAATGATAGTGTATTTGTAGAACTACTAATTTTATTGTAATTAACTTCAAGAATTGTTTGCTGCACGACAGTTATTTTAACAATTATTTATAAATAATAGATTTTGATGATTTATTTTGCATGTGTTACAATAGGTCCCTGGTAATAGATGGTTAAGTTTTTCATAAAGTTTTTAGCCGACTTAAAAAAAGGATCAATTCGTTGTCAATTGTTAACCGCTTTGAATTATTCTTTTTTTAAATAGCAAGTCTTCTTTTTTAAATAGTGTGTGTTTGTGTGACGTGGTCTCACTTTTTTAATTTTTTTACGGATTTATGAAGATATTTATTTTCGATATATTGGTAAATTTGGTAGATAAACTTGTGACTTTTGATAGTGCATCCTAGTAACATATTGTGTTATGTCAGCATACCGGCATAACGTCATGTGGATGCTCCAAATTTTTCACGATCAAAATTTTCAAGACCGTGCAGCGGTGTAATATTCCTCTTGATGATCAGGGAAAAAACCTTAAATCGCATCACCGCATCGTGACACAGTATCAAAATTGGCCATCCATCATGATACGTGTATCTGACAAGAGATGCGAATTTTTGTTTATAAGTAATTTGTATAAAATTTTATACGTCTTGAAGATACAGGGGAAGAGTTAGTGCGGAAATATTGTTGACGTGAATACGTCTTTAAATTTGCTTTCATTGTGCGAGGCAATACAGAAAACTGATGATAACAAAATCGGGGGATATAGTTTGTTGTTGCAGCTACGTATTATCTATCATCTTCATCCTAAATTTAATTACACTACTCGATAACTAAAGGATCAAAGAATTCATTACGTTAAGTGAGGGCTGTGGCGTATCGCCCGCGGTGTAGGGCGGGAGTTCCGTCATTTTGAGATCATTTCGTTACGTAGGTACACGTATTCGAGTAGGAATTTTTAATAGAAAAAAATCCTCCATATTGTACATTTTTCAAGCAAGTATACAGAAGTTGATTAATGTAAAACGAATATACAGAAAAAAGTAGGGGAAAAGCTAGTTGACTATTTTTGTCGGAATGCGAGCTAATGACCCTCTGCAATAAAGAATGAGTAGGCACCAACGTTGAGCAATGCGACAACACTCAGCATCGAAGTAATTATAGCAGATGCATCGTTTGTTAGTAGACAACTCGCTTGTCGCTCTGCACCAATACTGTCTACATTAGGGGTATGGAAAATAATCACATGTTGATTGTTTTGTTTTATTCATTTCTCGTTTACGTTTGGTATAAAATGAGGCAATGGATCTAATGCATACAGATTACTGTCATTAGCCTGGATATTTTGCATTAAATATCACATAAATTTACAAAACTTTTTTAGACTGAGACTTTTTTAAGAATGAGTAAGTTAGATAACAGTAATTAGAAGATATAGTGTGATAGAGCTAACTTAGAATGCATTGTTAGATATATAGACTACTACAAGAAACCAAAATCAATAATTTGTGCTTTTTTCAAAGTATACTCCAGCTGGGTTTTGAACTAAGGTTGCGTTACGTATAATTACGTGCTACGTGCACTAACCACTGGGCTCAAAAATGTTCCTTTGTACTAACAAAGGAACATTTTTGAGAAATAAGACTTTATAACACAAAAGAAGTTCAAGTAATAATCAAAGGTATTCCATGCAGTTATGTAAATAGAATGAGGTCAAAACCATCAGGCGAACAACTTTAAACATATTTACGAATTCACTTTGATTTTTTAAAGTTAGTGCTTTGTAATGCGTATTCTATTTGCTTAACACCACAGTTTATTTTTAAACTGTGATAATACTATGATTTCACATTAACATCGTATGAAAATAACGCAATATAAACTAGACCTAACATGGTCTATATACTATTTTTAATGCTCGACATAAAACCACGTTCGTCTTTTTGTGCCTAGCTTTAATTCGGTAGACGAACTATGAAATGTGTCAACTGCACCTCTTACTTTCGTTTATTCTTCTTCTTGCTTTATGTTTCATGTGTGTAACATAAATAATGTATACAAAATAAAAGAATTTCGAATTCCGTTACTATTTTCATATAGAAGTATAAATTGGCTAAGTAAACAAAACAATGTTTTAATCTTTATTCATAAATTTATTCATGGAAAAACGAAATAAATTGGGCCTGAATTCTGCTTATTGCTTACTGTCTTCTAATCTAGAATAAAAATAATAAAATATTTTATATTATGTTATGTAAATATATTATAATTTGCCAATAAAATCTAGATAACAATAGTCAAATTTGCCTGATATGTTATCGTAATACGATAAAGTTTGTTAAATAAACGCAATGCGTCAAATACATACTATATGCCAGTACCTTTAATAATACGTAATAATATCTAGTTTAAATACAAACGAACATACCCGCTATACAAAGCTCAAATAGTTGACATAACTAAACTGAAAGAGTTTCAGTGCACGTATTCAAACATCAATCTGAAACGTAACGAACTGTTAGTGGACGTGACGGAGTTGAACTCACGAACTAATGGTGTTGATATTCATAGGAAATATTTAATACAACAAGTGGGTTACATATTCGACGAAACTTATTTCAATTAACCTTTTAGGTAAAAAGTTGTTTGACACTAAAATTTACTGTTCAATGGAAAATAAAATAATTCAAAAGGTCTGTTAGTAACATACTAAGTATGATGACTTGGTTTTAAACAACCCCTTGGTTAAATCGTCAGACCACCTTTATCTCCAGGTCCTGGTCACTTCCAATTGTAAACAACACTTGTACAGAAAAACAAATTGTTGTTCTTTTACATGCAGGAACTATCCATCAAAACGTAGAACATTTTTATTAAGCAAAAAATATTTATTAGTGGTTATTACACTACTAAAGAGTACACGATTTATAATAAACCCTAGGAATGAGGTGATCACTACCATGATGTTTCTAAATATTTTTATAGTTAATTTTCTAAAATTTTATATTGTAAATTAATGTTCTAAAAAACATCCCGCTGGGTTTCTCGATGGTTCTTCCGATTACAGAGGCTTTTTTTACCACAACAAAAATTGTTCCATTCTTTACTATTCTTTGCAACAGGTAGCTGACGACTGATAATGACTATATAATTTTATTTATTTTCGTATTGACTTTATTCTAGCAATCAACTTAATGGTGAAGTAAGCAATGTATTTTTTGCGGGCTAAGTAAACGTAAAAAACTTTCCAATACGAGTAATTTACGTTAGCAATCATTATTCAAAACATTTGATTAGAAATACAACGTACAACCTCGAAACTTGTCCCGAACTCTCATTGAAATCCCCCTCGTATTTAAAGCGACTGTTTCAACCTACAGTTCGATAAGGTTTATAAAGTTTCTTTAAAATTTATCTTACTCCTTGAATTTTGAAGCTGCTTGTCACTTGGCGATTTATCTTTTTCAAGTTGAAATATAAATAAATAACTGCATATTTCTAATTCTTAATCAGCTTATGATAGTCCACAGCACAGCAGCAGGATTTACATCAACCATCGCGCTTGGCAGGCGGATCGACTTTCGCATACCAAATTTCTCACATATTAAATGTGTAATAGTGTAATATGATGAAGATTAATACCTCAATGTATCAAATCGCATTGATGTAGCGTTATCTTGTCTTAGAGATTAACAATATATATAATATAGTTTAAGCCATTTTATGTACCCCACTGTGTAAAACTGTCAATAAATTCCCATCAAGGACGGTATACTCCTTGGTGAAAAAAAAAAAAACAATATTTGACGTTACTTCCCGTCGCCAGTCTTTGTAATTTGTTATACATTAGAGTTTACTCCTTAAGAATCCTTTAATATATAGCGCACGTTATGAAAAATAAATGGGTTGTAATACCAAACGTTAACAAAAAGTGAAGTCGTTATAGGTGTTCTCTGCGCAACATACTTGCTTCTTGCGCATTTCATAGCTTTACCAAGTACACATTTACCCTGTCTTTTTCTAAATATGTGGAAAGCGTGGTGGTGTGGTGCTAGCATGACAGATTGAACATTGCACTGGTTTTATAAATTTTCACAATATCAAACATCATGAATAATGTAATTTAAATTATATATTTATGAGTAATATAATTTATATAATATATTTTATCAAATCAATATAAATAAATATATGTGTTCTTTTACTTCCTTTGTCTAGTATATATATACAATAGACAAAGGAAGACAATCGTTTTTAATGTAATAAACAAAACTAAGAATAATCAACTATATAATAAAATATTTAAATATAGCTATTCATAGTTAAATCTATATAATCTTCATAATGGATGTAAATATATACTGAATTAGGTGTTTATTGCTACTAAATAATATACATAACATACATAAACACTCACTCCTGTCACCCAGAGGTGTAGGCAGAGACTATTGACTTCCATTTGGCACGATCCTGACACACCTCTCTCGCCTCCTCCACATCCATATACCTACACATACACGCTCGTCGGTTAAGGGTACTCCTAATTTGGCCCATTTTCAGTATATCGCCAATTTGGTCGATAAACTTTGGTCTAGGGCGTCCCTTCCCGACTCTGCCGTTCACCTCTGCCACATAAATTTGCTTTGTCACTCTTTTCTCATTCATTCTTTCTACATGACCAAACCACCGAAGCATTCCTTTCTTAATCCTCGTCATAACATCATCTTGCAAACCACACTCTTCTCTTATCTCACAATTTCTCACTCTGTCATTCAGATTCAGCCCTAACATACTCCTTAATGACCGCATTTCTACAGCATTTATTCTACTCTCGTGCTTCTTCTGCCACACCCAACTTTCACTACCATACCAACCAACCACCCAACTTTGACTTTCCACAACAGAGTGTAGAGCCCCATTTACTTTATTTCCTGCGTTCACTCGTCGTTCTATATCCTTATCATATCTACCATCCCTGCTAAATACACTGCTACTAAATAACTTACAATAAATGTGTAACATACCGTATTAAGAAAGTATCTTTATACACTTTTTTATTAAATCTGTCGGAAACGGAAGTTTCTTTATCATATAACGGATACCTGTTGTCCACCATTTTCATTTTCTCCAAATCTTATTAAATTTTTCACGCTAAATATATTCATAACAATTCATAATTATAGTAAATTAAACACTATATATATATAATAACAGTAGAGGTGGTAATACATACTTCGACGTCCATCTTCTTCAAAGCTGTGAACCAATGTGCGAAATTTAAGACTTTAAAAAGTGTTTTCCCGCCAAGATCTAGCGTGTTATTTGCAAATAGAAATACATTCGCGCTACGTGCGATTTTTAATAATGCCCGCTCTGCAATTAGTGAACGGGTATTGTTTTCACGTAATCAATAAATGCAGTATGAAATTAGAGATATACGCGTGAAATTATTGATAAAATGTCATAAAATTAATTTTATAACTAACTACAAAATATAAATCCCGCTTTATATAACAAAGGGAAAGTATGCATAATTTTGTATTTAGTAATAATTGTTTCATCATATATGTTTATCATTATTATTATATCATTATTTTAGCCCTTCACAAGTCCATTGCTGAACATAGGCCTCCCGCAAGGAATGCTACGAATTACGTAACTGAGCCACCTGCATCCATCGACTTCCTGCATGTTTTAGCAGGTCGCCACTCCATCTAGTGGAGGTTCGCCCTACACTTCACCTACCAGTACGAGGCTGCCACTTGAGAACATATTTTCCCCACCGGTTGTCGGTTCTTCGACTGTTTTCTTTCGTTGCTTGATTCTTCGGCCGGCCCATTGCCACTTCTGTTTACTAATCCGTTGGGCTATGTCGGTCTCTGGTTCTTCTGCAGAATTATCACGCAGAGAAACCCCGACCATAGCCCTCTCCATAGCTCGCTGAGCGACCTTGAGCTTCTTCATACGGCTAGCAGTGAAAATCCACGTGTCAGATATATAAATCATCATTGGCACGCACTATTTGTACAATCTCGTTTTCAAGTTTTGAGGTATACCTGACGAGAAGATGTGTCGGTCGAAGTTGGACTTACATAGTCCGACTATTTGTCCCAGGTAAACATATTCGTAATAATTTATTATTTACTAGGTGCTAATATGCACTAAATTACGTAGCTGTGTAATATATATAATAATAAAATACTCCTACTTCCATTTCACCTGACTTGAGAACAGGAGGAGGCTCCCAATTCGAGAGTATTTTTGTATGTAGTGCTACCTACGCGTTTAACTTTATAAATGAGAAAAAAAATGTATTCCTAAAAAACATGAGAAAAAATTGCACCTGTTAAGGTTGAAAAATAGTGAATGAAACTTGTATATGAATAATTTGACGAATTTCGACTAAATAGTTACTGGATGTTACCTATAGGCTTACTTATTTATATGTAGATATAGATATTACTTAATCAACACAAAAGTGTCAAATAATTCAAAAGTAGTAAGACTGGCTTCAAACAACTAAAATAATTAAATAGTTTGCACTTTTTTCAATAGCTTCTGAAGTTCGGTGCTAAGACAGTAGCACAGAACTACTGGTGTATTGAAGAATTAAAGGCCCGATTTTTTTTAAAGTCTAAAAAGTTCTCTTTTATTTCATGTTATTTAAATGGCTACATGTATTGTACATATCTAATACTCGTAGCAATACCACCATTTACGACAATATTGTTTCCATCTTGGCCTTAAGTGCAAAAATCGTAATTTCACGGTCACAGTGTAGTAATCCTTTTTAACGCGCCGAGCCGTTTACTGAATAACACTCTGTTTTGTTTTTCCTATTTGTTAATTACACTATAGAAACCATTTTATTTATCCGGAGTGTTTTGTTAATATTAAGGAAAACACACGATTATGGCTGGATTTATTATTGCGTTTCTGCTGACAGTAGTGCAAATAAACGGACTAGGGCTTGCCACTTCACAAGCCACGGGAAACGGTGATACTCCATCAAGGGTATCTACCGTACAAATTCAAAGCAATAATTCCGCCACTTTTCTAGACAAAGTTATGGAAGGAAAAAATAATCAAACAGAAGCGAGTGTAACAGTTAATACAAATGAACACACAACAAAAAATCCTAATAATACTGATAATGTGAGCCTTGAAGTCGGATCTATCTTTGATATCGGTAGTTGTGCCTCAGGTTATGCTAGAGTTAACGGCGTGTGTGTTAAAATTTCGTAATAGTTGCTTATTGCAATTGTTAATGCTTTTGGATTAAATGAGAATTCACAATAGATGTAAGACAGGATAACTAAAATCAAATAGATTTTGCAAGTCAACATATGCGGCAATTGGATACATTATAAAAACGTTTTAAACATTGTTAATGAGCAAATGGCAGAATTGTTTGACTAATGTGGCATTTCAACCTTAACAATCTTGAATAAGCATATCGTCTTATTAGTTGATTAGAATTTATTTTTATCATGACTCTTGTTTACAAGGTCACAATCAATAACATTTTACAGGTAAAATGATGGTTACATTAATAACAAAATGCTTATTTTATTATTTATATTACATTTTATGTTCGGCATTTGTTATAATAAGAAAGTACCTACACTTAAATTAAATTACTAATAAAAGACAAGAGCATAAATATGTTATTTTATATCAAACTGAATTTGTTTTTAACGTGCTTTTATTAGCTTCGTATCTATCTTTCTATTTAACGGAAGCTTTTACTGTAATTTTCACTAACACGGTCAAATGGTCGATTGAGAATACAATAATCTAATAACTTTATTCTAGTATCCTGATTAGGATCAAAAATTATCAGGATCATCATAGCTCATTATCAATGCGTGTTCATAGGACTCATACTGTGTTCATAAGTATAACATAATAAACCAACAAATTACAATGCCCATATTGTACATTCTCGTACTAACGTAATGTAATTTTAAGCAATTAATTTAATGATGAAGTAAGCAATGACATGATTGCAAGCTCAGTACAGCGTGGAAATTGGAATTTCATTATATTTTACGTTCATTTTTCAAAATGTCTGATTGAGCGGAATATGCGACTGTAAAAGAACTTTCTATATCTGTAATACACTGTTAGTTCATTGGTCGTAAGTGCTTTGATGATGCAAAGTCACTAAAGAATAAGATAAAAGTAAAGAATAATAACTAAAAGTACAACTTTATTAGATAATATAATAATATGTAATATTATTAGGAGGAGCGGTGCCTCCTGACACAGGTATTCTTTTATAATTACTAGGAGGCTGAAATGACTGTATTATTTAGTATGACTTGAGAAAGAAATAAATAAATTTTCAGTTTCATTTTAATTTCCATCAGACAGGCGAACTATTATTACGTGATCATGTTGATGATCATTTATCGTGTTGATGATCTATATTGTCGTTTCGTAAACGTTTTGAAAAGCTTATTTTTATTGCTATAGGAATGTCAGAAAAGTCTCATAGTTTCCGATAGATGGGATAATGAGAATCTTGTTTACACCACACTTTAAATACCTACACCGGCAACGGGCAGCAGCGTCATCGGTGCTCACGTCTGGTACTGCGATCGTCAATCCGCCTGACAAGAGTAACGAATAAGGCAAACCCTCCTTATAACAAAAAGATTCCCACTTAAATTTGTGGGGTTTTTACGGAAAGGTGAAGAAGAAGATGCAAGAAAGTATGATCACAATTTTAAGAAGTCAGTGTAAAAATATTTACTTTAAGAAGCAATTTAAAATTATAATTTATGTTTTCTGTACAAAGCTATCTTCCTAAAATCTAAATATGCAACAATATTTAGACAGCAACCACCCTTTTACTGCACATAGATAAGAGCATGAGATAACAAAATTCATTTGTTTTATACTCGGACTGGACACTATATAGGTCTTTTGAAATTGTTCACGTACGAAAACGTGTGAAATAAACGTGAAAGTTTTTTATTTGTTTATATTTAAAGTTATAATTTGGGTAAAAAGTTTTTTGTTATAAAACCGAAGTGACTAACGAACTTACAGTCCACGTGATAGTAAGTGGCCACTTTAGTCAATGGACACCTGCTTCATAATAGATAGCAACAGATGCTTTGTCACCTCTGAGGACTGAGCTGGAATATCTCACAGCCCGTAATTGTATTGAATTTCTATACCCTTTAGACCACAACGTAGCGCTTGCACTCACTAGTATTTGGCGGGAAATTTATGAAAAATAATTATAATATTTAAAATACTAAATAATGGCAGTAAATAAAAATAAATAAAAAAGACCTGCCTAGCAGTCCGTCTTAACCTCAATAAAAATACGTCGTAACGTTCACCACATATTACAAATGTTTAAAGTAACACGAGTTACAGCTCTCCAGATTCTTTCCCTCTAAGGATATCTACAGACTCATATAACAACAAAACTTAGCGATCGGTGAGCATACCTACTTTAATAATAATTCTATACTCATTTAAAAATTATTGCAATTGTGCCATCATTAGATTATTTAAAGAAGATTTGTTCTAACATCTGCCTGACTTGCACGCGGTTTTCCCTGAATCAAACGAAACTGATGATTAACTGATGACGACATTTTTCTTTAACTTAAAATCCAAATCTCGTAGACTGGTGATGAGAATAAGCTTTACTTGTGTGAATAACCTGTCTCTGCACCCACCGGCTCGCCTGCCCAGCGTAGCGAGTAAGCGAAACTATTCTAAAAATACATTTATATTAATACAGCATTTCTCTATTAACGTGAACACTTTATTAACATCATAATATTTTCTTTACGATTCACAGAAAGCAATAAACTACTACAAAAACAACGATTGCTCGTGATCGATTAATTATTTAAGACCGCAATTCATTTACTTCAACACTTTGTTTCAAACTAGTTTTTCCCGAAACATTCTGGATTAAGAACTACATAACGAGTTTGCTACGTACTCAAAAAATATTGGACATGAAAACTTTCGTAATCGAACTTTATGTCCGCAGCTGTAACTACTGAACAATGATCAGATATTAGCAATATCATGAAGTAATTACTTACGGTGCAGGTTACTGATCCGTTAGACTATGACAGTTACTCTGATGTTGCTGAAGTGGCAATGGGCCAGTCATGAAGCTCAAAAATAGCCAATGAATAGGACAGAAAGTTACCCGAGTGGCAGCCTCCCATTGGTAAGCCAAACTTAGTGCGTCCCCGCACTAGATGGAGTGATAGCCTGGTAAGATAATATGTAGGAAGTCGATATAATATATAGTTGGCTCAAAATCGTGTTTTGAGGCATTTCCTGCGGGGAGCCTGCGTACAGCAGTATACTTGTATTGATGATGTAATGATTATGATAACGTCACGCTAGGCAGGCAGATATGCTATCTTGAAATAGCAGTTATACAGCTGTGAGTTTAATAAAGGCAGATAAACACGTAGAAAAAAGAGTACGCAGCGAAGCATTCTAGCTTAAACCTCACAATTGAGAACGTACCTGGCATTGCCGAAATAGATTAGGAATACAACTTGACCAACGTAAGTGTGTAATTCCCAGTAACCCCCTCCAACCTCATTTATCGCATCGCTAAGCATTTTTATTCACACAATAGTTTGTTTTCATGGTGTGTATTGGTATAAATTGTTTATGGGTAATTAAGTTAAATTTTCTTTCTGTTGTATCAAGTGAAATATATCCTTTAGGTAATTAACGTTGCCAATAATAAATAAAACCTCTATGACAGGAGCTGTATTATGTATTAGATTCATCGTCATTATTTCTCGTTAGTCGCAATATAATGTACTAACGAATAAGGAGTCTTTTTCTCACCACATACCTTCAAACGAGTGAGACTTATTAATATCTTTAATTTAGGCAAGCAAACTACATACGAGTATAAGAGAGGCCTCAGTAAATACATGATTATTGGGTTATTTCAAATAAAAGCAAAAGATAAATAGTCGGACATGTTTATGTCATTCTTCAGATTTAACCACATTCATATATAATTTATATTGCAGAAAGAAAACATATTTCAGTGAAAATGTCTGATATCTATACAAATAAGTGTCTGTTTGTAATGTCAAAATAACATCATCATCGTCATCATCATTACAGCCCTTCACAAGTCCACTGCTGAACATAGGCCTCCCCCAATTAATGCCACAAAGCACGGTCGTGAGCCACCTGCATCCATCGACATGTCTTACCAGGTCATCACTCCATATAGTTTCGCCCTACACTTCGCCTACCGGTACGAGGCTGCCACTCGAGAAACTTTTTTCCCCATCGATTGTCGGTACTTCGAGCTATATGGCCTCCATTGCCACTTCAGCTTACTAATCCGTTGGGCTATGTCGGTCACTCTGGTTCTGCTGCGGATATCCTCATTTCTAAGTTTATCACGCAGAGAAACTCCAAGCATAGCCCTCTCCATAGCTCGCAGCTTTTTACTAAATGCATATTAAAGTATATGCGGTATTTATAAGAAAAACACAATTTTTAAATTTTTTGTCTGTCTGTCTTTTTGTTTCTCCGTTCCATCTAATCTTCGAAATAGCTGGACCGATTTTGACAGGACTTTCACTGGCAGATAGCTGATATTATAAGGAGTAACTTAGGCTACTTTCATTTTAGAAAAAGAATAAGAGTTTCGCGCAAAAAAAATTAAAACCCATGAAATCCTACAATAGGATTAAATAATAAATACAGGCGGGCGAAGTTGCGGGGAATAGCTAGTGATGTAATAAAAGTCGAATTAGTTGAAAACTAATTTCTATGTTCATCCATAATTTGTATCGCATACCCGCCTTGCGGGGGCAAGGACGGGTTACGTCGGACTCGCACCGACTAAAACCCCATGGTGTTCCACCTTCACCACATATTGGCAGGGCCACGGGAACGCTTTCAGAAACTTCCGTGGCCCCACCAGCGCTGGACGCCCCATGGCAGCCCCACCTCGGGGGAGGACCTCTCCTCCCCATTCTCCTCCTCAGGCAAGGCGCACGAGGAACACAAGGCGCGCCTCTCTCCACGGCTTCCAACTCTACTTGGGTAACGGTCCGCCCCGAGTCCGATACGCGGAGGCCATGGGGCCAGGAAAATCGAGCGCTAGGTAGCACCGGCTTTCCCAACCCCAGTGGCGGATCTGGTCTCTGGCTCCGCCCCCAACCAAGTTTCGGCCGCGGAGGATAGTGAGCGGCACCTGGCAATACCGACACTCCTCTCCCCCCGCGGCCCCACCACCACTGCATCAACGGTGCGGCCCCGTCTGAGTCGCGGAGGATAGGGCGAGTGGCGCATCGCCATACCAACACGCCTCTTCCTCCGCTACTCCACCTCGGCTACAGCGGTAGGGGGAGAGGACACACCTTTCGCCCACCGACACACATCCGAAGTGGGCTCGCCAAGCCCACTCGGAGTGGCCACCTCAGGTCGGCCCTACACCACGGGCCAGCCAAGGGGTTCCTCTTTGTTCACTGCGGGTGACCCCGTCCACGGTTACTAAGCCCCCCGCCAAAACAAGGCGGGAACCCGTTCGGGGTCTGTATGTAGACCTACTAAAACCTGTAATATGTATGTAAGGCACTAGTGAATAGGTATATTAATACTGGTAATGGTGATAAGGGAGTCTTTCACGCTGCCTCAGTTTGGGTCGAACTTCATCATCATGACTTATTATTTTGTTTCTGCGACCTGCCAGCACTAGTAATCGAACTCAAGCTAACAAAGTGTCATGAAATTCGAATTCAGCGCTACGACCTTGATTTATAGCCAGTACTCCTTAATTTTCGTTAATTTGTTGCACAATTGTGATTAATTCTGACACATACTAATATTAAATTTCATTGCTTGAATTATTTAAAACGTTAGAAAAAGAAGTTTCTCCTGAATATATGAACGAAAACTTATCAATTTCTTTTTGCGCTGAGTTATTTGTTAATTTAGTCATTTAATTTGATTTCTATATCGTCATTACTTTTGAAAAAATTACGCCAATTTAATGTATTGGAGATAATGCAAATGAATAGAATTCTTTTGTTATCAATGTTTTTATATACACGTGGTATAAGTAATAGATACAGGCATATTATTTTACCTAATCGTCCCAAAATTAGTAGAAATTACACCAGAAATTTAGTGGAGATAACACCTTATTACATTTAACTAAGTAAATTAATTACGTCACTACCGCTTTCAGATTCATAAATGTAAAATAGCAATTTCGCAAACTCTAAATTCAGCGCGGCTCTCAACTAGGAACAATTAACATCGCTAATGAGAAGTGCCTTGAATGAGAGAGAAAGAGATAGATAGGTATGTGCATAATACTGACTGTTCGAGGGTCTATTATTCAGAGAAGTCTGGTGCTGCAACCGTTATCCTGCCATCAGGCGTTCGTCAGGCAAATTCTACTTACAATGGGAGAGGTCCGTGTCCAGCAGTGGACTTTTACGGGCTAGTGAAAAGTTATAGCCTATATACGTCCCACCGCCGGGCAAAGGTCTTTCATTTCTGAGAGGATTTAAGGGCAAGGAAATGTCCGCCACACAGCCCCAATACGAGTTGGTGAACTTCACACGTCTTCGAAATTTTTTTTTCTTATTTCTCAGACATGAAGGTTTCACCACTAAATTTTCTTTCACCGCAGAGCACGAGGTAAATCAGAATTTAAAATTGCAATTAACAATTTCATTGGTGCCGGCGGGGAACGAACCCACGGTTGCTCGCGTACTGTGAAATTCACAGCGAGCGCTTAGCCCCTGCGCTACAACGGCTGGTGAAGAAAAAGTAGAATTAAAAATTAATCTTTAAATCTTGCATGGAAAGGTATCGTTTTTAATATTGCAATAAAGATATGCGAAATCAGAGCCGTAACGGTAAGTAATGTATAAAACACTGAAATTCATAACAAAAAAATTAATTTACCAATAAATTAATCTTTTAAATTTAAATAATTTTATTGTACTATTATTTTTTGACATCTTTTCGTCTCTTTTCGTCTTGTTCTAACATCTGTCCGTGATGAAGAGGAACGTTGCAGGATTTTAAATTAATGAATGTTTAATATTTAAGGGAATTAAATCTCAGCTGTAATTATTGGAACTTAATAGCGGGCTGTAATTAGAAATGGAGGCAATCTTATTTTCAATAGTTTTGCCTCTTAAAATTATAGAGAAGATTATTCATAAAGGCTTGCCAGCTCAAAGGTTGAACGCGAGCAACTTGAGCTTGGATCCCGCTTACACCATATGATATTATTAGCAAAGCATTCGAAACGGGGGGTATGAAAACACAAAAATTTGTAAACCTTGTAGAAATTGTTTTATTCGATGGGAAGTCTTCTAACTTCAACTAACTTTAAACAGTCAAAGTTAATGTTAAGATAAGACAATCATAATTATTAAGCTGATCTATTTGGATTTCGTAATCGAGTACACCTGAATAGTTGAGCTCCTGAACGTACTGTATGAAATGTCATTAGAGGATTTAAATCAATACTCAAATTTGTTGACATAAGGATTGGTAGCAGAAGCGCGCCATGCAATTTTATTCAATTTCAAATTTTATAAAATTATAAAAAAATACGGTACAAAAACAAGCGCCTCTAGGGTTACCTAACTACATCTACTCTGATTATAAGTTAATAATTGCGTGTCACAGTGTAGTTGGTAAATCGTAGACTCAGGATTTGAATCCCTAATAAAGAAAATGTTTGTGTGCTAAAATTGTTATTTTAATTTTAATGCAGTCTGCATTACAATTTTCTGTGTCGTCTGTTTATTCAACGATCTTCTTGTGAGTAGGCGAACATATGAGAACGTGCAACACCTCAGCACTACATTTATGAAAAAAACATTTGTTGTGCATTTGTTAGTAAAAAATAAAATTAATGTCGTATTTGCTAAATCCTATTTTTGTGTGAAGCAATACTTTGAAATTCTAACTGAATGTTCTTAGTAAAATGTCATCTGTGAACGATGACAGCCGCAGGAGACAGTACTTCTGTATGTGGTAGAGCCACGCTGCAGCTGTAAAATGATTGTGGCACGAATGGGTAGGACTACCCTCTTCCAGAATACCAGCGTGAAATCGCAGCTTAATGCTGCTGTGCATCGCATGGTGGATGTCGAGAACCACAAACACTTTTTACTGGAAACGAGGCATTCTGCCTTAGTCCTCTGGGGTGACAACGCATCTGCAGTTTTATTTTTCATCCATTGCAGTCTATTAAAGTCCACTGCTGAACATATGCCTCCCCCAAAGATTGCCTCTTTGGGAGGATTTTGACTTAGTTGACGCGCTTGACGAGCAAGTTGTCGGCGAGAAGATTCTGTTGCCCATCACCTGTTGCAATTTATCTTTGTCACCTCTTGTGACACCCAAGGGACAATTTGGGGTAGTGGGTATTCTTACACCGCCCCTAGACAGTCGTTTTTGAATATAAATGTAGATGTCTGTGAGTCACAGCATCTACTTACCATCAGGTGGACTGTGTGCTCGTTTATCTTCCTTATTCTATAAAAAATAGCATCCAACAGGGTGGAAAGTGGTGCGAGTGGTTGATCTTTATGGTTGGTAGCAAAGTGAGCGGAGCATACGGGTATAATTTATGAGCCATTATTTTCCTTAGTGACGCACTAGACTAACATTACAACGTATAAAATGTCAGCTGGCGTTGCTAAATGTTATCGTAGCAATTCTCGTAAATACAACGACAGAGAAAATGTTAAAATTTACAGGTAACCTAGCATTACGCTGTAAAAATCGTGTAAATATTATGTACATATGCGTTTGTGTATGGATGATGGCATGCAATATTTTAACAGCGGATTAAATTTATAACACACAAGTATTTGTTGCGAGTGGAATTCAAACCCCTCGCCCGCAGTGCCACCAAATATGAAGCAGGATATTAAAATTATACATTACAAAACAGATTTAACGAGGAATATAAAATTTTCATGCATGACATAAAACTGCGTTCGCTTTTTAAAGAGTGACATTAGTCATTCTCAGGCGTTGACATCTTTACGGGTGCCTATAAATTTGAAGTTCTGAGCGATTGGTATTAAAATTGGAGTAAAAGGCGGAACATTTTGTGAAGAACTAAGTCTAAGTAGACGCGTAGATGTGAAATCGCCATGTAAAAGAATCTATTATCCCATATCAACCCCTTGGGTGACGTAAGCGGCAACAGAGGAAAATTAAACAGGAAATAGAAAGCGGTATTTTCCTGATAATATCTACAAACAATAAAAACGTTTGGTTAGGTTGGCCACTCGACTGCCAAGCGTGAAAACTATGGCAAATATTTTTCGTATATGGCTTTCTATAGAGGAGGCCTTAGTTCAGGTGCAGACGTTTGATTTGCTGTAATGAATGAATGGATGAAACTCATGTAGAGCGTTGGTATTGTACATTTATTAAGACTGAACAATCAAATCAGCGACAAAGAGTCCACATCTATAATTAATATTATATAACTGACGAAAGGGTTTTATTCATGAGTATACGGGTGCGAGTCCCAGGTGTACCATAAAAGCAAGTAAAATTATTCAATACTTGTATGTTAGACCTGTATCAGCTCTTACGCTCTTGATCTATTTACCTTAATATTTTATTAATTCCTTACCACTACCATAGGGCTAATACTATACATGTTCTTTAGCTTAATTTATTTGTTATTATGATTTCACAGCCTATTAAATGTCCACTGCTCTTGCTTAACATACTCCACTCCTAAACACGTTGGTTATCGCAGATTTTAATTTCCTAGTAATAAGAAGACACTGCCACCCATCTCCTGGTTTGATTCTTAAGCTCACTGAACGACCTTGAGCTTCCTCATGCAGCCAACAGTGAAGGAACACGTCTCAGATGCATATTACGTCATCTTTGCAAAAACGTACTGGTTATACGCTCTCGTTTTCAAGTTTTGAGGAATGCTTGACAAGAAAATGTGTCTAACCGCTAAAACTTAGCGGTCAGCCACCGTAGAGTCTATTACACCTGAAGATGCCTCGTGTAGAGGCGAAACACGTGTCGTATTGTCATCGGTGGTGTGTCTTTCCTAGTGTAGTGGTGGTGGGAATAGTGGTGGTGGGAGTAGTGGTGCTGGGATTAGTGGTGACGGGAATAGTGCACGCAATTGAGGGAGGGCGGGAGGTGCTCTTCAAACTAGGTAAGACACATCATTTTATTTTGTTAAGCGGATATTGGTTAAGTAAATATTTACAACTTTAAGAAAACGTGTCGCAATTTACAGAATGCTTCTCAACCGAGCGTATTGTTTCAAACAACTACCGGCATAAGTGTGGAATGGACGTTACACATGACGGTAGTATTACATATTCATCTTAAGACTATGTCTTAAGACCTACGAGATACTACATATTGAACATAGGTCTTAGGTTCTTCAGCAATTATGCCATAATGAATATACAGTCGACAAATCGAAGGTTCTGTACTTGAAAGTCTTAATGTTAGGCGTAAAGTTTCCTTTTGCATTTTTGTGGTTGTATGTGAGAATGTTTAGATAACTGCAGGGATCTATGGTTGAAGCCCTTTTTAACCAGCTTCAAAAAGGAGGAGGTTTTCAATTCGACTGTATATTTCTTTTATGTGTGTTACCTCAGAAATTTTTTCTAGGTGAACCGATTTTGATGATTCTTTTTTTATTTGAAAGCTAGTGTTCATGTGGTGCAATTTGACGAAGACATGATCAGTGATTTTTGAGTTATTCTTAATAATGCGTATTTATTGACTTCGATTCTATATCGAAAAAAAAAAAAGAAAATGAGATTGACTTCATTATGACGACTAGACGCCAACTGTTCAGTGATGTCTCAGTGATCGCGAGGGTGAAAACTGGTAGCGATCACCGAATGTTGAGGACACTGAACCTAAACGTTGTTGGAGAGTGTCGTCTAATGAAGTCAACGCCCGTCCCCTCGTGCTCTAACCAAAGTCCCAAACCTTTCAGCTCGAGTTACAAAACCGTTTTCAGTGCCTAGAAGATTGCAATGCAGTGGACGATATGAATGACAAGCTCGTGGAAACTTTCCATGGGTCGGATAAGTTTTGTAAGACCCGCCGCAGAAGAACACAAAACTCCGATCCACCTAATCTCATGGCTGTTAGACGGGAAATGAAGCTGCAATCTTCAGTAGATTTGATAGCATACAGGCAACTGAACAGACAGATCTCCAAATGCATGCGGCGGACTTTGCGCAACTTCAATACAGCTCGTATTGAAGAAGCGATCGAGGGAACCAGGGCTCCAAAGTCTTTGCCAGAGATCTGTCTGCCAGAAAGAGCCAACTGTTGAAGCTGAAGACCGAGTGTGGCAGCGTCGTTTCCGGGACACCTGAGATTTTGAGTGAGATTGAGAGGTTCTATGGGCAGCTGTACACATCATCGTTGGAGCCACACGCGTGTAACGATCCAGAGCGAGTCTTATCCGACACTATTCCGATGATATCCCGGACGTCAGTCTGAGCGAGATTAGAATGGCTCTCCAGCACCTTAAAACGGCAACAGGCGATGGAATTACGGCGGAGCTTGAAAGCGGGTGGAAAACCGGTACTTGAAGTCCTTCAGAAGCTCTTTAATTCCGTCCACATGGTGGCACTACTCCGGAGGCGTGGAGCAGAAGTGCAGTGGTCTTGTTCTTCAAGAAAGGCGACAACGCTCTCTTGAAGAACTACAGACCGATTTCCCTTCTGAGCCGCGTCTGCGTGCTGTTTTCGAGAGTCATTACGAATCGTCTCACACGCAGACTCGACGACTTCCAGCCTCCCGAACAAGTTGAGCCTGAAAAGGTTTAGCACCATAGACCACATACATACCCTTCGGCAAATTGTACAGAAGTCCGAGGAGTACAATTTGCCACTATGTCTGGCGTATGTGGACTATGAGAAAGCCTTTGATTCCGTCGAAATTTGGGCGGTGCTGCAGTCCCTTCAGCGGTGCCAAGTTGACTGTCGGTATATCGAAGTGTTGAAGTGCTTGTACATTAGGGCTACGATGGCTATCCGAGTACAGAACCAGAGTACAAAACCTATCCAACTGCAGAGAGGTGTAAGACAGGGTGACGTTATATCCCCGAAACTCTTCACCGCTGCATTGGAAGACGTTTTCAAGCTTCTGGACTGGAAAGGATACGGCATTAACATCAATGGCGAGTACATCACTCACCTTCGATTTGCCGACGATATAGTCCCGGCAGAATCGCTGAGGACCTAAGCACTATGCTCAATGACCTCAATAGTGTCTTCCAACGGATAGGTCTTAAGATGAACATGGACAAAACAAAGATCATGTTTAATGTCCATGTCACACCTATGCCGGTAGTTGTTGAGAGCACTAAGCTCGAAGTTGTTGACGAGTATGTTTACCTGGGACAAATAGTCCGACTAGGTAAGTCCAACTTCGACCGAGAGGTCAATCGACGGATTCAACTCGGCTGGGCAGCGTTCGGGAAATTACTACACATATTCTCGTTACGTATACCTCAAAACTTGAAAACGAGGCTGTACAACCAGTGCGTGTTGCCAGTGATGACCTACGGAACTGAGACGTGGTCCTTCACTGCTGGCCGTATAAGGAAGCTCAAGGTCGCTCAGCGAGCTATGGAGAGGACTATGCTCGGAGTCTCACTGCGTGATAAACTTAGAAATGAGGATATCCGCAGTAGAACCAGAGTGACCGACATAGCCCAACAGATTAGTAGCTGAAGTGGCAATGGGCCGGCCATATGGCTCGAAGAACCGACAACCGATGGGGAAAAAAGGTTCTCAGTGGCGGCTTCTGTACCGGCGGACGAAGTGTGGGCGTCCCCCACTAGATGGAGTGACGACCTGGTAAGACATGCAGGAAGTCGATGGATGCGGGTGGCTCAGGACCGTGCTTTGTGGCATTCCTTGGGGGAGGCCTATGTTCAGCAGTGGACTTGTGAAGGGCTGTAATGATGATGATGAATTGACTTCGATTACATTGATAATGTTCTCATTTTATTTATATTGAAGTCAGTTGTACAATTTTTTTATTTACCACTTGTTTAGGAAAAGAGTTGAGATGGGTTGTAATGATGATGAAAATTATTCGCACTTACATTTTTACTGATACACTAAACACTACTATTAGATATCATAATACATAAGTTAAAGACTTTTGCCATAAATCAATTTTGAACTTTAGAGCTTATAACAATATAAAATATGTGGATAAAAAATTATGTCTAATCCGATAGATGGTGGCATAAGGTCACGGTTGCAATTATTTAGGAATGAATTTTTGTCACAGTTCCCTAATTATAGACGAGATTAAAAAACGGTTGCGGCACTAGAGAGGGCTGTAAGCTAGCTGTAAGTAGATAGTTTGACAGTAGCCACTAAGTTTTTACATTGTTTTTAGAGTAAGTCTCGCGGAACAAAGGGTTACGGTGTTTACTTAGTAACGGTCGCGGAAAGACTCCTTTATAAGAAGGCGAACAAGAGTTAATGACGTTGAACTTAATAAATATTTAAGTCATGTCAGAGAGGTTTTATTTATTACTAGCAACATAAATTATAGAAGGAATATAATATTTTGTTTGTATATTGAAAAAAAAACAAATTTGTAACCTGTCAATAATTTATAATAATAAACACCATGAAAACATTTTACTGTGTGACTTAATATGCTTTGCGATGGTATGAATTATGGGGCGGTGAAAGAAGGAGCGCAGAATTCAAGGGAAGTGTACAATTCTGTCAAACTATTTGTATTTCTAATCTATTTCGGCGATACTAACACACCATGCGCACAGGACATGACATTGTAAGCGATCAAATTGATGCATGAACACCTATATTTTTCTAGTCTAGACATTATATATAGTTACGTTCTTAACTGTGAGGTCTAAGCAATAATGCTAGATTGCTTACTATTTATTTATGTACACACAACAAGATACAGAAACAGTCTTATAGTGAGTTTGGACAAAGGATCTACTTATTCCATAATTTACTGAAATATCTTCCAGTAGATCCAAAGAGGAAAATATATTAAAAAGGCAAATTTAGTGCATACAATACTACTACTACTATAAATAATATACAAAATGTTACGTAAGTTATATTAAATAATACTACAAATAAAAATAAAATAATACAATAAATAAAAATAATACAAACAATAACTACATATAATATATAAACTACTACAAACTACTATAAAACTACTAACATAGGAGCCGTGGTAGCTCAGATGGTTAGAGCTCGCTGTAAATTTCTCAGTACATGAGAAATCCGGATTCGATGCCCGCCGGCAGCAATGAAATTGTTAATTGCAATTTTAAGTGCTGATTTACCACGTGGACGGTGGTGAAGGAAAACATCGTGAGGAAACCTGCATGTCCGAGAAATAAGAAAAAAATCTAAGACATGTGAAGTTCGCCAACATGCATTGGGGCAGAGTGGCGTACATTTTTTTGAATGACTGGACATGGCCTTAAAACCCTCTCAGAAATGAGAGGAGGCCTGTGCCCAGCAGTGAGACGTATAACCTGTTACATTACTTTCTACTTTACTACATCTAGGCCACGCTATGCACAATAATTTAGTTATATAATGATTTAAATCATATTATATTCGTTCAAGAATTACGCAGTATAAGCTAAAAACATCCTATTTTGTTCCTTTTCCGTCAGTCGAAACGCTCCGCAGCTTTAATTAACTGTGAAAAGAAAGTAAAAGCGCTTCCAATAATATTTTTTTCTTTTTTTTTAACGGTGTTCTGCTCAGGTTTGGTAAAAAACACAAGCTAAATGTTAAAAGTTAATTCTTCACAAAACATTTCGAAGACATGTGAATTTTATAATTTTCACTGGATCAGTTGAACTGTGGGACATGATTTTTCTACTTGACCTACGTTCCCAGAAATGAGGGATGTCCTAATCCTTAGGACATATAATAAATGGAAAGAGCTTATGTCAACAGATTGGATACATTAAGTGTGTTCTTTTGAAGACAGATAATCCATCAACTCAACTTATATTTGTACTCTTTAACTTATTTTACGGCTTTAATGAAATAAATGACTAGTCTACGCGTCGTTAGCATCACAGGTATAGCCTATAGTCCAAATATTTAACACGAATAAAAGTCGGAAGTTTCGGTACGCAGACGTGACGAAGCTGATTGCCGCGAAATATCCCTTTTTTTACATGGGGTAATGCCTACGCATACCCGCCTCGCGGGGATAAGGACGGACTGCCTACGCATACTCGGACTCGCACCGAATAAAACCCCATGGCGTTCTACCTTCGGCGCTTATTGGCAAGGTTACGGGAACACTTTCGCATACATGAAATGAGAGTAAGCTTGTGCCCAGCCGTGAGACATTTACTGTAAGGAAGCTTTAAGTGGAAGTTTCAATCCTAACGACGTCCCGGTATACAAACCATAACGTAAAAACAAGCTCGTGCAATCTGTCTCATCGCAAACCTGCTCTAGTGTATACATTGACGTATTGCATCTGGGAATGTTTTGTTGGAATGTAACGTGTTATTTTTAAATTCTATTTGCCATTCTATTTCAAATGCTTAGCCTGCTGACTCTTACAGGAGTAACAAATGTTTATATAACATAGAGTGTTCAAAACATCAACCGACTTATAAAGGTGTGATCCATGTCCTTCGTGACGTTTGTTTTTTCCGTGTTCATCTTAAGACATATTTAATAGGAGACAGTATAACAATTACTGGGTATAAATTTAAGGTCGTTTAGAAAATCTTACATAATGACAATACCGTCGGTAATTCGAAGTTTTTTTGCATTTTTGTGGTTGTTTGTGAGAGTGCAGGGAGTTGGAGGGTAAGATAGCTCCAGAAATCTCATCGTAGAAGCCTTTGTTTAGCAGTAGAGGTGGTATGAGCTGTAATGATGATGACACATTAAATTTAACTGATGTACTGAAAATTACTTAACGATACTGGATACTACGTGAGGTCCACGTGGTAAAGTTCCTAAAGGAACTCTATCCATGTCTAATCGTCGCTGCTGGTGATAAGAGGGCTGGTTATTTTAGCGCTCAAAGGCTAAATATAGCCATTCAGCGAGGAAACGCAGCCAGCGTTCTTGACACGATGGAGTAGGACTCTATAATAATTTAATTTTTTTTATTATAATTGTTTAATTTTGTATATTTTATTTTATAGTTTTTGTCCGTGCGCTTGCATCAATATTCTTACACAATGTCGCTATACTGGCATCATTACAAGTCTACTGTTTAACAAAGGCCTTCCCCAAGGAACGCCACAAAGCACAGCCTTGAACCCCGTCATCCATCGACATCCTGCATCTCTTACTCGGTCGTCACTCTTGCTGGTACGGTGCTGCCATTTTAAAACATTTCTCTCCATAGGTTGTCGGTCTAGAGCTTTCCAGGTCCGCTTGTGATGTGATTATTATGAATTTTTGATACTTTTACAATCTCACCTTACTCTTTTATCTTTTTGCGTGAGTATTACCATGAGTCGGTAATGAAGCAGGAGTACAGATTGGCACTATAATATTTCCAGCACAATTGACAACTGTCACTGTATTCCGTAACGACTAAAACACCGCAATCTTAGATTTTTACAGCCGATATTAGACAGAAAGAAACATAACGAGACATGATTAGAAGCAGCATGCTTTATTGATGTTATGATAAAACACCTCATTTCTCAACTTAACTAAGTACACTGTGAATTATGTGTCGCGTCAATCCTCACGATTACCTGCTTTTGCAGCGGTTAATTAATTCATATTTAAAAACGCGAGGTAATGTAATAATGCTTTCGGAAAAAAATATTTGCAGATTAATATTTATAGCACGTTCGATGTTCATTGGTGGCACTGGATATTATTTCTGAAAGTATTAGGAATAAGACAATAACAATAACATTTCATCATCATCATCATTACAGACCTTCACAAGTCCAATGCTGCACATAGGCCTCCCCCAAGGAATGCCATAAAGCACGGTCCTGAGCCACCTGCATCCATCGACTTCCCGCATGTCTTACTAGGTCGTCATTCCATCTAGTGGGGTGACACCCTACACTTCGTCCGCCCTCTCTCGTTGACACACGCTCAATCTTTACAACGTTGTTAACGAGAGACTTGTGGACGATAAATCCGACACCTCCTTGGGACAGATGGTCGCCCTCCCGGTGATGGAGCAAGATGCCGGATTCAGGATTACCATGTACTCCCCCTCTCTTCGGACCTCGGATAATCCTATAATATTCCAGCGCAACTTGTCTATCTCTTCTTCTAGCTCCAGGATTTTCTCATGAGTCCTCAGGGTGCGTGCGTTAAATGTTGCCAGGTCAAGTCGTCTTAGGTGGCAACCGAACCTCCACCGGAGATTCTTAGCACCCCCTGCCCCGCTGTTACCATGGTCGCCACCGTAGCCAGGAATAGTGGGGCCGCCGGGGACTGGGGGCCGTCTCTTCGTAACTTTCAACATGGGGAGTATATTGCCATAGTTGCCACGCTTGGCGAGCGGGTTGGCAACCGCAGTTATTTTATTGTTGTTTTCTTGTTATCAGAAAGATGCTGCCGCCCATCTTCCTCAGTTTCCCTCTATCGCATCTTACGATACCCACGGGAAGTTATGGGGTAGTGGGTATTCTTACCCACCACTACACGGGGGACACGGGGGATTAACATTTAATATACAATATTTTATTATATACAATATTAAAAAACTATAATTAAGAAAAAACTAAAACTAATAACTTAATTATTATACAGTCCTACTCCCCGTAGTATCGTGCCAAGAACGCTGGCTGCGTTTCCTCGCTGAATGGCTATACTTAGCCTTTGAGCGAGAAAAAAATCAGCCCTCTTATCTCCAGCAGCAACGGCCAGTCGCGGATAAGGTTTCTTTAGGAATTTCACCGCATGTGGACCCCACGGACCGATAGTCTCTTAAGCAAATGGCACAAATATGTAGTCATCTCTCAGAGACTCATATTTGCGCCACTTACTCAATTCAGTTGCCTCTGATGCCGCCCCGGCTCTGAACGAGGTACCCTTGACATGAGAAGCCGCCAAAGTGTCTACGCAAGCAGCATCCTACACTAGGGCTTTACCTCCCTGCCAAGGGACCAATGTCATACCGTAGAGTATCCTGCAATTGTCTCTAAATATTCCACAAGGCTCTAAAACCGAGGGAACATTTATAGTAACAAGAGCCCTTCGGATGACATCGTTCAAAGAACAATGCCATGAAAATTTACCAGCACTTTCCTTACATGTAAGTTCGTAGAGCCCAAACTTGTCGACGCTGCTGCCACAGGGGCACTGATGGGATTGAAAATTTAGGAATTAAAGTTATTCCCTTGATTTTTCTTCAATCTTAATATTCAATGTCTTACATCGACGTGGCCTGTCATCCGTTAACGTTACCGCCTAATAAAGTCCACTACTGAACATAAGCTTACCCTTCTAGAATTAAATCATATTTGCCATAGTTGCACACTTGGCGAGCAGGTTGACAACTGTAATTTTTTGGAACGAAGTTCCTTATTGGACGGTACGAATTTTGCAGATGGGGGCTAGGCGAGAAAAAGTGTAAGATTTTTCCATCACGAACCCTACTAACGTAGTATAAAGAAGTATTATTTTATTTTAAATGACGCTAGACTTTAATAGACGCTAGTAATTCATTTATTTGTATTTTTTAATCAATAATATAATATTTTATCAATAATAATATACTACGAAAGGAACTGCGTTCCAACCGAGTGTTCCACGTCGCTCACACATGTTTTTATTTTTAGTCGTTATTTGGAAGACGCTGCTGATAGGTAGCTGATTAGTTTCCCTCTGTCGCCTCTTACGAGACCCACAGGATGATATGCGGTAGTGGTCAGTTATCAGTGTTACTGTTAAAAACATGAAACTAATGCACTCACAAGCGAATATTTATAAGTCACAACTTATTATGTTATTGAATCGGAAGGAAAACTTACACTGCTAAGGAAACTATCCTCATCTGTGATACTAATTATAACCTGTTTTTATTGAAAGGTACTGTGTGACTCTCGAGTTTATATTCCGGACACTTTTTATTTATTGCACGCACAGAAATTCGCAGAGAAGCGACAAAGAAGCTTTTCGTTTGGGTTGTTGCATGGTATTTTCTCCTTAAAGTTCTTTCATCGCACGTGTAGTGTAGCATCTGTATCTATAGAATATTTAATTATTCAATGCTAGAATAACATAATAGAAATTTTCCTTTTTGTCTGTGTTTTGACAACAATGTAGTTAATGTCTAATCAGTATTAGATTTCGTCGCATGTTGGAAGTTAATTTGTTTATCACAGCGGACAATCAGTGCGTTCCTCACGATGTCGAATAAATAAATGAGGTGTTTTACTTATCAATGGTCACGTGCTTTTCTAATCATCAATTATAGACAAAAATATTGTTTATCGAAGAAAATCACGCAAGGTTAAAAATTTCTACCTATTTAGCTTTCCCTAATTTTGATATCGCTTTTATCTTGACATGTTGAAAACATGTGTCAGCGTTAGGGCTGCGGAGAATTCATGAAAGCATTGAGAATCTTCATCGTGAACCTACGACTGGTTCTTAGGCTTTCAATTTTTACACAAAACTTAGATATTTTAGTGCCTATAGAACGCACCTTATTTTAAAAGATGAAGATGATAGCGCTAATCATTAATGATAGTTCGCATTTAATATACTGTAATATAATACTGTCTTTTTAACGCTCTGTTTCTTTGAATTTTGTGAAATCAAACCCTGGCTCCATAAACCGTATTTCGTTATTATATCATTAAATAAGAATTATTACAAATAATGTTAATTACAATATTATTGTATATGGATTTTACAAGAAAAAGGGCGAAGCACCGGCAGTGTATATATTTACGCAAAATATTTCGAAATTTTCGACCTCACCTAAGCTTAAAATTTAACAGATCCAAGAAAGAGCGAAGTCTAATAAAGCCTGTTGCCGTTACTGGGTAGGAATGGCTTGAATGGTATGATCTTCCTGTCATCTATTGAAAGCCGAAAGATATTTTTGGCATTTCCCTTAGTCACCCTTAACGACACCCACCCGATGAAATGGGGTGCTGGATTCTCATCCGCTGCCAGCTCACGTGCGTCATAAATATATGATATTTAATCATATAACTACTTTTTGTTATTACTTTACATAATTGTTTACACATTACACTCTTTTCTGTTTCTATTTAATTACCTCATTATTATATCTTATTAAATTGAGCCACGGCTTGAATGCAAAATGTAGGATGTCGAGCGGCCGCATTACAACGTTTTCATTCTCCTATAATACGGAATAATATTTCATTTTCCTATCTAGACATTGTTTAGGCTATCGTATCTTCGTTTAAAATTTCTGAAGCATTACCGTCAAATTTTTTAATATAAACTTGTCAATAATATAAAATATTCTTTAAAATATGTTAAAACTCATCAACTTTAGCGTTAAGTTCACGTTAAGTGAATACCTTTTTAAGTCGCTAAAAATTACATGAAAATCATTTAAATCAACATTTACTTTACAAGCAAGTTTAGCAAATAAAGAAAGTGTACCTCACACGTTAAATTAAAAAAAAAAACACCACGTTAATACTTATTCTATGCAAATTCACGATACTTACTCTAAATATTAGGTAAAATTATGGTTAAAATAAACACTGAAGTATGCAACTTTAAGAGTATTATTGTGATTTTGTGAACATTAATTATGCTTATATTGTGCTTAAAATAAATTCCTTATAATAAATAGTACGCTTTATATAACTCAATGTCAGAGGTCAGTTGGCTTGTCCAGTCACTTAGATACTTCTTCTTAAGTCCTGAGTTCAATTCTAGCCGGAGCCAACATTCGTGCAAAATCGTACATTGTTGGTTTTCAGGTTCTGGGTGTATTGTGAATGTACCAGTGTCTATTAACTACTCGTGCACAGTTTATCACAAAACATCGACTACGAGTTTGTTTTGATTTTTTTTTGCTACCAATACCCTTTTAGAAACGGAAGGCCACATGTGCCCATCATCACCAAACCATTAAGAAGTTTGTTTAAAAAAATATTCAATTAATTCTTTCCTATAACAAGGTCAGTAAAAACTTTTTAAAACAGTTCATCATGATCACCATTACAGCCCTTCACAAGACAATGGAATGCCACAAAGCACGTTCTTGAGCCACCTGCTTTCATCGACTTTTTTTTTTTTGCTTAGCCGCCCCACATTTCGCTTAGCGGTACGAGGTTGCCACTCAAGAACCTTTCTTCCCTATAGGTCGTCGGTTCTTCAAGCTTTGTTGCCTGTCTATATGCCACTTCAGTTTACTAGTGTCGGTCTATGTCGGCTATGTCGGTTACTCTGGTTCTACTGTGGAACTCCTAATTCAAAAAGGTTACTAGGTGATTAGTTCTAAGGTAAGTACCATTGTAATAAATATAAAAGCCTTACTGTACACTTAATGAAGAAATAAATACTTGAATACTAAACGTTCAATAAAGTCATAAGTCAAGGACATATACAAATTTTCTGGAGCAGAAACTGAAATATGTTTATGAAAACGGACTACAGGAAATTCCATTAAAAATATAATGATATTTTTATCCATAGGATATATTTTCACAGCTGTGATCCCACATATAATTCAACATTTCCGATGACAATAATTGAAGTCTCTTCCTGAAGTAGGTACCTTCATATTTTTTAAACAATTCGCAAATAGTTTTACTGAAGCAATGAGTTCAATCTGTTACTATTACTGAGTACAACAGTTCGACGAATTTCATTTTGTACTAACTTCACTAGTCACACATTTACTCACTGCAACTCGACAAAAAAAAATTACTCAATGCAGGTGTTGCGTGTTAAGTGACTCGATAATTTCGCGCGCAATCCTCATGCAATTTAATTTCATAAATTTACGAGTACTTCCGCAGTCCGCATCAAACTGCACAATTTGATTCAATTATGTAAAGGAAATGGCGTGTCGACTCTACATGCGGTGTAAATGTTTGACCTGTTTCAACGTAATCAAACACATTATTCTGTTGTTGCGAGTATTATATTGTGTAAAACCTATACACGTCTAAGATAATATGCATAAAAGGTAAAAACTTTTTAAGATCAATAAAAGAAGTAGTTCCACGGCTGGACATAGGCTTCCCTCAATTCTCAAAGGCCTTTAGACATTTAAGAAATTATCATAATTATATTCTATGAACTAACCACGAATAAACTCTTATTTAAGTTAGTTCTCCAGTAACCATCGAGCCTTCGAGTAATATTCTCTCGTCCTATCTAATAATACAAAACACTATAAGTATAATCGTTCGTGAGTGAAACACGAGACGTCATTGTCTAATACTTCTATTGATCGCTTCAGTCTCAATATCAGTAATAACATGAAACTTGTTCCACTTAATGGCATGTAAACAAATCCGAACTGTAAAATGACGAAATGCTTAGTGTTTTGTTTAAATGACTAAATGTTAATAAAATCAATCGTTACATAATCAAAGTTATAAAAAAATATATTAGAGTTATAAATACTTCTATAAATTTGTAAGATAAGTGACATTTTACCCAAGGGAAATATGCGAACTTCTTCACCAATTGTCGACTTCATCTATCTTGTGCAAATAAAGCTCACAATGTTGGCTGATTCCGAGTAAAGCCCACCCAAAATGCCGAAAGTAAATTCCGCAGACAGGCAATAAGAGCAGCATTACGATTGCTTATGCTGCTTAATGCAAATAATGACTTACCTTCCCTTGTAGGGGATAATCATGATATAGTATTATTTGCTGATGATGCTTCTGAACACCCAAGCAAACGTCAATCATTTAAATGTGACGAAGTGAATAATGCATATCAAAATTGGTGCATTGGTTTAACGTTAATAATCTACATTTAAACAAATAAAACTAAATTATTAAATTTACAACAACGATGTTAAAAATCTGGGTACCAATGTGTTTTAAATGGGAAGAATTGAGCCTGTTGAATCCACTGTTTTTCTTGGCATCACTCTCGACACAAAGCTTCAGTGGGGTTCATATATCAAACTAGCAAGCAGACTAAGTTCTGCAGCCTATGCTGTAAAAAAGATTAGAGGTCTCACTAGTGTCGAGACAGCTAGACTAGTTATTTCAGTTATTTCCATAGCATAATGTCTTGTGGGATTTTGCTGTGGGGAAATGCTGATTGATTCAGAAACTATTTTGTTTTTGAAGAGGGCCATTAGGCTATTTACAACCTAAAACCGAGAGAGAGTCTCTTAGAGATAAATTAAAGAAATAAATATATTAACTTTGGCCTCTCAGTATATTTACGAAAATTTAATGTATGTTCACAAAAACAAGGTAGTTTTAGTAAAAAGTGATATACATTCTGTAACACTAGGAACAAGCACAAGCTAGTGATACCAGTTTCTCGACTCCACAGAGTCAGTAATTCATTCTTGGGGCAATGTATACGCTATTACAACAAGGTCGGAAAGTGTACAGGCTCTCTATTACCAAGTTTAAATGTTTTGTTAAGCTGAAACTGTATAAAAGGTTATTATAGTATAAATGAATATATAATTGATGTAACCCTAGAGATAAATTGGTCGCTTCAAGCAGTTTCTAAAATAAATTTTGTACTTAAATAGTTGTACAACCATTAATGTAAAATTTACTTTTAAAAAAAAGTCCCGCTGGGTTTCTTGCTGGTTCTTCCCAGGACAGAGGTTTTTTTTTTCGAACCAGTGGTAAAGTAAAAAATGACTTTCAATAAGAATTACACATGTAATTTATATTGAATAAAAAATTATTCTATTCTATTCTATTGCGAGGGAGTGAGAATGTATTCTCAATTTACTTTTGTCTTTATTATTATATTGTCCTTACACACATTAGTTATTTCGAAAGAGTATTTATCAACTGTTGTGCGACGGTGGAGTAAGAGAATACATCACCCCATTTTGTGCCGTGAATGTCTTTTTGAATAGGATAAAGGCAAGCCAAGCGAGCACATAGTCCACCTGATGGCAAGCGGTTGCTGTCGCCCATAGACATCTATCCTCGATTACGAATCAAAATGCAGATGCGTTGTCACCCGTGAGTACTAACATGGAATGCCTAGTTTCCAGTTAAAAAAGGTTTCTGATTCTCTATACTCACCATACAAAACACAGCAGCTTTACGCTGCTATTTTATGATGGTATTCTATGAGAGCGTGGTCCTTCCCAGTCTAAAAGGCGACTTTGAAAATTTTCAGAAAGATGACGTGGTTTCCAACATTTGGCGGTATAACCACCACGTTTACATCAGACGTAATATACTCGGACCGGTGACGGGCAGCAGCGTCAAAGGCGTGAGAAATCTGGTGCTGGGATCTTTGTTCCGCCTGCCAGACGAGGCGATTAAGGCAACACCTTCATACAATGGGAGACGCCCATGCCCAGTGGTAAACTTTTACTTTTACGAAGGTGAAGTAGATTTACCAATTCATATTTAATATTTTGTCTGAAATTAAATCATTTTAAAGTAATAAATATATGCGAAATAAGAACAGTAAAAAATTTATGTGAGTAATGTCTTATAAACTGGAATTTGTGCCAGTTACGTATTTTGCAGTAAATTTCCCTTCACAAACTTTTTACACAATATATCCAGACCTTCGACAGGCAGCAGCATCACAGCTGTGAGGCATCTGGTCTGCGATATGGTTTGCACCGTGATCGTCAATCTTTTTTTTTATAGGAAAGGGTGACAAACGAGCACACAGTCCACCTGATGGTAAGTGGTTGCTGTGATCCATAGACCCATTTATCCTCAATAATGAATCAAAATGCAGTCACCCGTGAGGACTAAGATGGAATGCCTCTTTTCCAGTAAAATGGGTCTCCGGTTTTCTATATTCACCATACGAAACACAGTATTGTCAATCTGCCATTTTACGCTGGTATTCTGTGAGAGCGTGGTCCTTCCCCGGTCGAGCCGACCCCGTCGTGCTACAACTATACTACTAATATAGCTGCAGCATGGCTCCACCACGTGTATAAATCGTAAATATCATATCATATAAAATCATAAAAATCTACCTGCTAAGCGTGATATTTAAAACAAATCCTCACAACAACGGGAGAGGCCCATAGCTTCCGCCCGTAGTGGGCTTGACTTCTACGGGCTGAAGAAGAAGGAGAAGATTTATGAATGTAGATATAAAAGTCACAGCCTGCTACGTCCCACTCCTGGAGCACAGGCCTTCTCTCATTTCTGAGAAGGTTTTAGGGCTAGGAAAAGTCCGCCGAGCTGCTTCAATGCGTGTTGGTAGACTTCACATGTCTTTGAAATAATTTTTTTTATTTCTTAGACATGCATGTTTCCTCACGATGTTTCCCTTCACCATAGAGCACGTGTTAAACCAGCACTTAATATTTTAACTAACAATTTCATAAAATATTTTGTTATACATATGAGAACAGCAAATGCAAATCTTCAATTACTATGCTGTGTACTAATTACTTTTATTCTTCATTTACCAATCGACATTTAATATCGACGAAGAGAACAAAGGAACTGCGTTAACGGTTATTTTATTCTGATTCTAATTGAATTAAATTACCCGCTGCAGTTTAGCGTTAAACCAGTATACTTGTTATATATGCAAAGCCAGCCTTAAATGGTAGTGTATTTGTAGAACTGCCAATTTTATTGTAATTCGCTTCAGAAATATTTTTCTGCACGACAATTATTTTAATAATTATAAGTGTAAACAATGGAATTTCCTTAATTTTACAACATGAAAGCTAGGGTAACAGTGCGCTCGTTAGATTCGCTATAATATCTTATTACTGGTGCAGTCTGACTTCAAATTCTGTCGTCGTCAATGAAGTTGAAGTGTAGGACTGTGCCGTGTCGTGCGACGGTTTTGTACATTACATTATTCATTACCACCACAAGTGTTTTTGTGTTCACACATAGCTTTGTACCTCAATATGAATCTTCAAGATAAGTTTCCAAGTTGTCACAAAGTTTATCAAACTCTAATGAACTTAGAAACAGCTTGGCTTTAAAAGCAGTGAGGTGAAAATTATAGCATAGGGTGTATAAATAAGATACAAGCTTACACAGTTTACGTTGTGTGATTTTATTTAAATTCAACTGAAGTTGCCAGTCACATGCTAACAGAAAAACTATCAGCGCATTAAGAACTTACATCAAAATGCTCTTAAACTGTCAACTCTCCGCATTACAATTGCAAAGTGGTCAATAAATTTTTCCACCTATTTGGACAAACATTTTGTTTTATATTTGAATGTTTATTTCTGGAATTTCTTAGATTGGCCAATTGATATCTATTTGCATTTAACCTTGAATAAAAATGTAGTAGTCTTATAAAAACTTAACATTCACAGTCAGCAAAAAATTGTGATTCTTCTTGACAGAGCCACAACGCAGCTATAACACGAGTGAGTTGGCTTGACTGGGGAAAGTCCACGCAATTTACTTGTGTAAAAAATATTTAAAATATTGCCGCGTTTCGCATGGTAAGTAAACAAAAACAATTTAATGGTAACGGGGCTTTTCGTCTTGGTCCTCAGGAACGACAACGCATCTGCATTTTGTAATATTCTTTAATTCAAGCAAAATAAATTAGGATTGTCGTTTAGTTTACATCTCTGCAGCATACTAGGAAGCAATGGAAGAAATGGACTCGAAAATTGCTTATTCGTGGTTACACACCAGCCTGCATGTTTGAATTAAAAACACTTAATTGTGTTTTCTTTCCCTTACAGAAGGTTTGCTTACTGTCAGATATTATGATGTGCTGTTAGCAGTTGAATTGAACAGTATTATCTTCGCTATTTTATTTTTATTGAACACCGCACGACAATGTCTTACTTCATTTTTTATATATATTATTTTAAGCCAGCGCTTAAGTACTTAACATAAGCCGATTCACTCTTGTCTTGAAGACAGATTTGGCAATAACTTACTCTTTGCTGTACGCATGATGAACGACGCAGCAAACTGTTTGGTTCAAATGCGTGGTAAGTCAACAACGAAAGGGTGGAGACGGGCCGAATGTCTGGTTGTCCGATGGTGGAAGGGAGAGGTAGAAATTAAATTTTGCAATTCCTGCGCATACTCTCCGAAATGCATCCTGTAGATAACCGAAAGGTTGGCTACTTTGCGCCTGTGTTCGAGGCTGGTAAGATTGGTTTTAACCAAATTTGGGTCACCAATAAGCCTCTTAGCATGCCTTTCTATTGAGTCCAATGCTGCTAGGTGGCATTTTGCAGCTCCAGTCCTAATATAGTAGCAATACTCCATGCACGACCGGACATGCGCTTTACATAAAGGGGACACGAGTAGGGAGTCAGATTTCAAATATTTCCTACGGACGCGAGCAGCCTCGTCCCCAAATTTTAACTAAAGTTACACCCTATAAAAGGTCCCACTGTTAAGCACAGGCCTTGGGTTGGTTATGGCAAGAAAGTAACCAACGCGATGCCACGATGCAAGGCTTTACGTCTTAGAAATGTTTTATTTTTATTTTAGGCATGCATATTTCATCACGATATTTTGCTTCACCGCAAAGCACGTGATATATCACCACTCAAAATTGTAATTTCGTTGACGCCGGCGGGAATCAAACCTGGGGTGCTCCTGTATTGTGAGTGTGATGCAATTTACGGCGATCATTTAGCCTCTGACCCATTACGGTGATTCTAAGCTACCACGGCTGTAATTTTGTGATATGTTTGGACTCCAAAAATACGTCATATATTATGAACATATAAAATGCCTTATAGACTTCGTGCTGTACCCAAAGTACAGATACAGCTTTAACAGATTAGTGACTAGACCCACATATATCTTTACTGTCTTAACTGAGACCTTAGATGTAACAACGCATCTACATTTTGAACCTAAATCAAGTATAGATGTAGGTGTCTATGGGCCACAGCATTCACTTTCCAGCAGGTGAACTGTTGCTTGTTTGTCACTCTTACTTATATAAAATATCAGCTTTAACCATAATCATAATTTTTTAAATATCTAATTTCCTTATAAGTTTACCCACAAGTCCCCGTTAGTCTTTGAACGCTAATATTTAATTAGACAAGTCGATTGGTGAACAGTTTAAAGGTTTTGCGCCTAAACAAGAATCTTCAACGGAAGTTTCCAAGTTCCAAGTAGTTACAAGAGTTATCAAACTGTAATTATTCTAATTGATATTCACTCTAGTGACTTATTTGTTTATGTTACATCTGCAGATATGTACGATGGTAATGTACAGCCGGTTATTTATTCAGATATGATGGAAATTATTTTTATGGTTGCGGTGTAGATGAAAGAAAATGATTCCTATAAGATATGCCACAATTTAATAAAGCCCACATTATATATATTATATATATATATATATATATATATATATATATTTAAACATGATTTGTTTTATTACAGCCTGTCAATTACAAACTCATTTCTGAGGGGGTTTTTAGGATAAGGAAATGTCCGCTGCACTGCCCCAATACGTGTTGGTGAACTTCACACGTCTGTGATTTTTTTCTTATTGGCGCTGCTTTAGTCCCTTCAGTGATGCCAAGTTGATCGGTTTATCGAAGTGCTGAAGTGTTTGTATAGTAGTGCTACGATGGCTACAGAACCTGAGTAAGAAACTCATTCAATTGCAGAGAGGTGTAAGACAGGGGTGACGTTATACGTTTACGGCTCTGTGGCGCAGTGGCTTAGCAATGAGTTACATCGCTAAGGGCCGCGGGTTCGAATCCCACACGGAACAAGTATTTGTATGGCCTACAAATAATTGTTACGGGTCTGGATGTTTGTCCTCGTGAAATTTATGTATGTAAACTACGATACAGGAGAAAACCTTAGTTTACGTTTTTTTTTTAAAAATTAAGAAAATATAAAAATATACCCCCAAAACTTTTAAATGCAGCGGGCATTGGAAAACGAAAACGTCTTCTAATACAGTGGTTAAAAGTTTCGGGGGTATATTTTTTATATAAGTGTTTAAGAGTTTTCGTTTTCGTTACGTATTCGCCATATATGCTGAACATAGGCCTATATATATACTTTTTTAGATTTTATTGGAATGGATAGATGGATGGTGCTTGTCGAAACGCGAAGCTGAAATTGCTTAATTGGCGATCCACTAGTGCGATGAAGTCTTTGCGAACAAACACTTATTTTTATTAAAGTCCACTGCTGAACATAGGCCTCCCCCATAGATTACCTTATAGTGAGGATATTTGCCATAGTTGCGACACTTGGCAAGCGGGTTGGCAAACCGCTGTTTTATTTTTATTTTTAGTCGTTATTAAGAAGACGCTGCTGCTCATCTCCTGATTTGTTTCCTTTAGTTGCTTCTTAGGAGACCCACGGGATGATATGGTGTAGTAGATATTCTTACACCGCCACTAATCGGTATATATATTATTTTTATAAGGGGTAAGTGCACACTAAAACACACTCAGTATAACACAGTCATTATGTTCAAGTTTATATAAAGAATAAGTCACATTTTAGGTCTTTTACTTTGTAAGCTTTGTAAGAAGCAAATGGAACTTTATCGTTCCGTTAACATAAGGTTTTGGAGTTTATGTATATTTGAGAAAGTACAATAAGTTCTGAAATGAAAATGCTGTTAGGTTACAAAAATATAACAAAAGAAAATTTTCCAATAATCAGTAGCCTTATACTTAAGTTAGTATATATGCCAGACATTTAGTTAATGAATAAAAAAAACTTCTAGGCCAATCAGGATGTTTGTGTGTGAACGGGATGTGTGATTTGTGTATCAACTGACCCAACAACTGGTTTTTTCTTTATAATGTTAGGAATTTACTATAAGAGACCTCTATTGAATTTTAGGACTTTTTTATAGAATGAGGCGACAAGTGAGCACACAGACAACCTGATGGTAAGTTAATGTTGTGGCCCATAGACATCTACATCTATCCTCGATTAAGAATCAAAATACAGATGCGTTGTCACCTCTGAGCCCTAAGATGGAATGCCTCGTTTTCAGAAAAACTTTACTCACTATACAAAACACATCAGCATTAAGCTGTTATTTTTCGCTTGTATTTAGTGAGAATCTTCACCTTCTAAATTCTTTATCAGCCCCTAGAAGTCCACAACTGGATGCGCTCCCTCTCCATTTGTATGGGGAGACTGACCTTAATCGTTACGCTTGGCAGACTATCGAAGTAACAGAATTATCACAATTTTAAACTAAACGACGCAATATTTCAAGAATATGTAACATCCACGTTCAAGGAAATATGTACTGGAAAGAGTCGACGCCCCCTCCTCATAAAAGGATGGCCTTTATTCAGCTGTGGACTTTTATTAGGCTGTAAATAATAAACGCAATCAAATTTAATACATAAACTTGTTTCGTGTCATGATGTTCCAAGCGCAATAAAGGACAAAAAAACACAGGACAAAAAAACGCCTCTACAATACATTACACCGTGACTACACGGAATATACCACGGCACATATACCAGCGTAAAAAAGTAGCTTGATGCCGCTGTTTTTCGTATGATAAGTGTAGAGAACCGGAGATCCTTTTCTACCGACTTCAAATAGGAGACGGTACTCAATTCGACTGTATGTTTTTTTTATGTGTGTTACCTCATAACTTCTTTCTGAGTTAACTGATTTCAATGATTCATTTTTTTATTTGAAAGCTGGTGCTTCACATGTGCTCCCATATAAATTTGATCAAGGTCTGACCAATAGTTTTTGAGTTATTCTTAATAATTTATATTGAAGTCGGTTGTACAAAATTTTTAATTTTAAATTATTATTGAAAACGAGGCATTCCATCTTAGTCCTCAGGGGTGATGACGCATCTGCCTTTTGATACTTAATAAAGGATAAATGTAGATTTCTATGGGCCACTTACCATCAGGTGGACTGTGTGCTCGTTTGTCAGCCTTATTCTTTAAAAAAAATATTAAAAGTTGTTTCAACATTTTAGATTCAGAAAAAACAAAATAGCATCGCGCAAAATCTTTTTTTCTCAAATAAAAATTTAAACAAAAATCAGAAATTTACGAATAAAAATTATTTGGGGAATAAGTGCGACACGGATGATAAAATTAAAATGGCCGACATAAAGTCACGTTCGCATATAAAAGTGACACGTGCCATATTCGTAGCGCTCTCGAGACCGAGTTTTGAGCATTTATGTTGAACTTCTAGAATAAAGCGGAACATTGTTTGTTAGACACTAGTAGGTATATAGTATACGTAATAGAGCCGTGCTGCAGCTATATCAGTAGTATAGTTGCAGCACGAATGGGTCGGCTCGACCGAGGAAGGACCACGCTCTCACAGAATACCCGTGTAAAATAGCAGCTTAACGCTGCTGTGTTTCGTATGGTGACTGTAGAGAACCGGAGACCCTTTCACTGGAAACAAGGTATTCAATCATAGTACTCACAGGTGACAACGCATATGTATTTTGAAAGTAATTTTAAGGGTCTATCGCATTTAATTTTAACTTTTTAATTCCCAACGTTTCGGGTGCTTTACAGCATGGTCACAGGGAGTAACAATGTTATAGTTAACCCGGCTACCTTTAGCTTTTGAATATTATTGATATTATAGATACTGTAAGCTCGTTTAAAAGAGCGATACTGTAATATTCATCATCACTCATCTCCTGCTCTTAAGCCTGCAAAGACGCGGTGTCATTCTATACTTTTTTATAAATACTATGAGAGTATATTTACTATTTTAAATCTCGTAAATATCACGTGTGGTTAACAACATCGTGCTTGGTAATTTACATCATTACCCTTATTTCATACTCTTAGATATTATTTAGATATTTATGTATACGTTTACTATTTTATATTTCTTATTCTTCTCCTGTTGTTGGGAAGATTTGCCTTTATCGTTACGCTTGGCAGGCGGATTGATAAAGGAGATGGTTACACCGCCAATGATCAGAAGTTATAAAATTTTTGGGACTAAGGAAGCGAGCCTATTCTTTTCTAAAGGCCGTCAATGCATATTCAATTTTATTTCATTTAAAAAATATATAAAATCTTCTCGTGTATCGTGATAGTTTCCAGTTCTGGAACAATAATTTATAGGTCGTGCTGTACCGCTAATAAACACTTTATACTGCGCTACGTTAATACAGCCACTGTATGAAGCGATATATTTACCGCTTACTCTAGATTTAGTGTGGTTTCCGCTCGGTAAAAATTCGTTTATTTTTTGGTTATATGTCGCTTTATGAGTGTGTCTAAATTTTATTTTTTATTTTTGACTAGAATTTATAACTCAGAGTCGCACTGAAGTATCAACTTCATCTTAAATTCATAACACCTTATTCTACCGTTACTGATCCCAGATCTGTGTAAAAGTGAGCGTAAACATAATGTATTTTATGAGTAGTTAACAGTTTGGCGAGCCGTGGTGCGCGCTTGCAGGAAATTCACAATACCCGGGTAACCCGGGTTCGATTCCCGTCGGCGCCAGTGAAATTGTTAAATGAAATTTCAAGTGCTGATTTACATCGTATTTGGCCATGAAGGAAAAACTCGTGAGGAAACCTGCAAAATCGAGGAATAAAAATATTTTGGAATCGTGTAAAGTCCGCAGACACGCACTGGAACAGAGCGGCAAACTGAATGCTTCACAACTCTTTTAGAAATGAGGTGATGCCTGTGCCCTGTCCCGTAGGAAATATATAGATGTAATGTTTTGAAACATTAAATTAAACTAATTTTAACGGACTAACTATGACATCGGGATGTCAAACACCTCAGTCCACCCCGTGACCATGCGTGCTGTAAAGCACCCGAAACGTCGGGAATTAAAAAGTTAAAATTAAATGCGATATAATCCGTAAAATTTAGTTTCATATATATGTAGCTTTACTTTTTAACTTTTTACAGTTTGAGTATGTAGCGATGTTATGTTTTCTAGTGTAAACTTGATTCCTGTCGCGTCTACGCTAAGACCGAAGTTTTAATAGAAAACAAGGGATTTCGAAACTCATTTTTTTTAAATTATCCTAACGCTGAGGTTCAAAGGTGGATGATGCGCAATACATGACTTGTGGTCAAGAGCAGTCACTTAGCCTCTCTCCACCAACTCCATTCCCAGCCTACCCGCGGCGAACCCTGTTACGTCGAGCAACCTATCATCGAGATAGCGGTAACCAACCCCTATGGAGATATAGATCGACAAGCAGCTGGGAGACAGGGGGTCCGGACCCAATAAATCACTCAGTCCGGATGAAGGGCGCTGGCAGCAAGGCGTCCTTGAAGAAAATATAACATCACTGCGGTGCAGAAGGCAAGGGGAAACCACTGCACTATTTTCCCATGAAACTTGTCATGAAATATGTTTGATACTGAGAGAACGATGGCATGCGATCCGGCTACCACCCGGCGCCATGTCAATTCCAGGTCGCATGGTGTGAAGTATGCTACTGGTTCCACTGAAGTGACTCACCAGGCTCGGTGTGTAAAGCGTGCTACTGGTGACATCAACACATCGTCTCAATTCACACCAACAAAAGCCAAACAACCTCAGCTTCGCAAGAAAATTAGGATAGGGACATGGAATGTCAGGGGTACACTGGAACCAGGGAAAGTGGATATTATAGGTAAAGAACAATTACACTATCAACTGTAAGTTCTTGGAATAACTAAAACACACAAGAGAGGGTCAGGCTTTTACACTATTCCATCAGGTCACACTATATTTTTCAGGACCGGAAAATGAAAGTAGGAATGGAGTTGGTATTTGTGTATCACCTTACATCAATAAATCTGTGCTGGGATACCACCCGGTGAGTGATCGGATAATCACCATGAAAGTTAACACAAAACCATGCCATCTGAATCTGGTGGTTGTGTATGCCCCAACAGCAGGTTCAACAGAAGGAGAGATCCAGGACTTCTACAGATTGTTGGAATACACCCTGAGGAGCCTGCCCAGAAGGGAAATCACACTTTTGATGGGAGATCTTAATGCAAAAGTAGGATCGACAAGATATGAGGATCATCTAAGAGAAGTCGTTGGAAAATATGGTCTCGGAGAGAGAAACGACAGAGGTGAGATGTGGCTGCAATTTTGCGCGGAAAACTCTCTGACCATCATGAATACATGTTTCCAGAACCACTCACGACGGCTATATACTTGGGTTATTCCAGGTGATCGTGCCAGAAACCAAATTGATTATATTGCTATTGCAAAGCGATGGAGGTCCAGTATAATTAATACAAAGACGTTCCCCGGAGCTGACTGCGGAAGCGATCACAAATTATTGGTGGCAGTCATGAGTGTAAAACTCAAGAAATGCTTGAGATCCTTAGTCAAACATCATGGTCGACCCTCTCCAGAAACACTTAATACCTTCAAAGAAGTCTTCAACAATAAAGTCACACACGTAAAGTTAGATAACAGCATCGACATAGATACAAAGTGGACTACAATAAAGAGCATTATTCTCGATACACGAAAAGACATCCAACAGAAAAACTATTGTAGTCCTAGAAAGGCGTGGATATCTGAAGAAACGTGGAAGGCTATTAATGAAAGAAAGAACCTCCTAACCAGAAGGGACTCTGAGAAAGCTCAGTATAACTCCATGTCAGCGAAGGTTCAACGCTTATGCCGTAGAGACTACAACCAATATCTGAACTCGATATGTGAAGATGTTGAGGACCATGCTAAGAAAATGCACACCAAAGATCTGTTTCTACGAGTGAAAAGCATCACAAGAGAGTTTAGACCCAAAACCTGGGCGATCCAAGATGGCAAGGGTACATTACTGACGGAGATTGACCAGGTCACAGAAAGATGGCGGTTATATTGCCAAAGCCTGTACAAGGACGACAGGAGATCTTCTGGGCCATTGAGCCTGAGTGAAATCCTAGAGCCTGAAATACTGGAATCTGAAGTCAGGGAAGCTCTTAGAAATATTAAAACAAATAAATCAGCCGGAAGAGACAGTATATTCGCTGAAGAACTGAAAAGCCTTGGAGAAACAGGTGTCAAGATCTTGAAGGACCTGTGTAATCAGATCTGGACCTCGGGAAAATGGCCTAAGGACTGGACAGGTCTCTTTGATACCACTGCACAAGAAAGGCTCGACAAAGATATGCGAAAACTACCAAACAGTGGCCCTCATATCACATGGTAGTAAGATCATGCTCCACATAATTAAGGGACGCTTACAACCTTACCTACAGCGGCAAATACCTAATGAACAGGCTGGCTTCTTCAAGCGCCGCAGGACTCGGGAGCAAATTGTATACATTAGACAACTCATAGAGAAGAGCCGGGAATTTAATGTTCCGATAATGATGTGTTTTGTTGACTACTCCAAGGCGTTTGACTGTGTAAGGTGGGATTGTCTATGGAAAATCCTCATAGAAATGGGTGTTCCTTGCCATTTAATAGCACTGATCACAACCCTATCTGAGAATGGGAAGTCAATGGTAAGAGTGAATGACGTGTTATCAGCTCCTTTCAAACCACAAAAAGGAGTACGACAGGGATGCATCATATCCCCTCTTCTTTTTAACATCTACGGCGAGTATATCATGAGGACAGCGTTAGAAGAGTGGGTTGGAGGCATTTCCGTTGGAGGCAACAAAATCAGTAACCTCCGATACGCCGATGACACTACGCTATTGGCTTCCTCAGAACAAGAAATGGCTGAACTGCTTAGAAGAGTCGAGCGCGCAAATGAGATGGTAGGTCTTTCCATTAATAGGACGAAGACTAAAGTCATGGTAGTAGATTGAGCTGGAACTTTTGCACGAACCGGAGAACTCGCAGACCTGGAGTTCGTAAATGAATTTGTGTACCTGGGATCACTTATAAGCAATCAGGAAATCTGTGACAAAGAAATTCGGAGACGTATGCAGATGGCCAAAGCAGCTATGAGTAAGTTAACCAGAATCTGGCAAAACAGGAAAGTGTCGAATACCACCAAGACCAGACTCGTGCGAGCTTTGGTATTCTCAATATTTCTGTACGGTGCCGAATCATGGTCAATCCGAGCAGCTGACCAAAAGAAGATCGAGACTTTCGAAATATAGTGTTATAGAAGAATGTTGCGTATACCGTGGACAGCAAAAAGAACCAACAAGTCTATTCTCGACCAACTAAAGATTACTACCAGACTATCCACTATATGCTACCAACGAGTCCTAAGTTATTTTGGTCATATTGCCAGTAGACAACCATACAATATGGATAAGTTGTTTGTAGTAGGAAGATCGAAGAAAAAATCACGTGGGCGATTACCTACCCGCTGGTCCGACCAGATTCAAAATATAACGGGACTTAATATTCCGACTACCCTGAGACAAGCCGAGGACAGAGTGGTATGGAGGAAGCTAGTCGACACATCGGTGAAAGCATTTCAGGACAAGCACGACCTTCAGTAATGAAGCACACGAATAAGAAGAACGCTGAGCCAAATGATGGTTTGGTTTCTACGAACACATGGCGACAAGCGACAATCAATTTATTTATATGCTTGTCAAACAATAAAACGATTTTTGCTTGTCGCTTTATATTATATCACGAAAAAGTTTGTGATTTGCTTAAAATTTGACTCACATAGACTATTTTCTGAATTTAAGTAGGATATTTGCAAGTTTTTCAAAACACACAACACAACGGCAAAATATTAGTAGTGGTTTGTCGGCATCTATTTTTCCATCTGATTATAATTTGTGTGTTTGCAAGTCAAGAGTGAATAAGTTTACGCTACTCAATAACATTAATATATTATATCATCAGGTGGAATAAAGCATTGTCTCATAATAAGTAACAAAGCTACAAAAGAAAATAAAAGTTACCGTTGGAAAATGAAGAATAACAACTTTCTTCTTCTATGCGGGTTGATACGCAGGCAGAAGTTAATAGTCAACAAAATATCCTTAACAAATATAATAAATCAGTATAATACGGTTATCATATACTCGTACGTGTACTCAAGACGATCTGCGAGATGGCAAAAATAGATTAAGTGAGGCTTATGAGGAACGAATTACAGCCGTCACGTTTCTTATTTTGTACTCATCCAGCGAATTAATATTCATTCTTGTTGGCTGCTATGTTTATAATGTAAGAGGTATTATTTAAATAAGATTTTTTATTTGCGTTTACAGAAAGATGAGAGCAAATATAGTGCATGTTTCAGTGCTAATTACCTGAGCCCCAGTGCAGTTAATATTATCAAATCGACTTAAAAAGGAGGGGGTTCTTAATTCGACTGAATGTTCTTTTGTTTATTTATTTATTTAACAAGTACACTTACAATACACATATATGACATTTTCACAAAACATACACATTTTTATACTTTCTGATATGCATATCAATAATAAGTGTACATTACATTCACAGATTGAGTCATGCTACTTAATTTTGGATCAATTTGGAGTAGAAATAACATTCAATCAATACAATACAATGAGAAAAAATTCAAGTAAATTATGTACCTACGAGTCAATAGGAAAAAAATCAATTGAAAAAAAAAACAGTTCAATTATTGGGAAAGAATATGGTAGATATTACTCTCTATATATTTTTTGTTGTTATGTTACGATATCTATCGATGTTGCTATATCTTCGTCAATTGCAACTCGATAATAATCATTATTTTTTTATTTAATAGCTTCAGGGCTATATAAAATTTGGGCTAAATAAATTCGTATTCGAACAACATATGCAGTGGTTACTCTATTAACCCACGTATCTTCGTCGTCAGTCCAAATACCATATAATATGGTTGGTGGAATAAAATTCCACCAACCATATTATATGGTAAGCCCCAGCTGAAAATGGGTCGATGGAATTGCAAACCTATTGAGAATCAAGCCTAAAATAATTTTTCTGCAAAAATTGTGCTAACACGCCAATATAATGCGCCTCTTAACTATTTGAAGTCAGTGCTGCTACTATCACAGCCAATGGTAAGATTTCAGCTCAAACAAAAATAAATTATGGGACTCCCAGTATCACTCGCAACATATATTTACTTTTGCTAACGCCCCGGAAATTAGTTGGCTCTATATAATTTGTATGCATAGTTCGTGTGAGTCGGAAAGGCAAATCAATTCAATTTATGCCCCATTCATTGAGAATTATTTGCTGCATTAATTATATTATTTCAACTCGGTCTTTCGTGTCTTCGATATTAATATGAATACAATGATGCTTATAAGGTTTAAAACAATATTATCTGAAGTGAGTAGATAGAGTGAAATACCCAGATTGGCAACAGGGAGCAGCGTCAAATGAGCGAGACCTACTCATCCTCCGAGAGAACTTTCATTAAAATTTTCTCTCGCTTTTATTGACGAAAACTACTTGGCTAGGACATTTTTTTCTCATGAATTCCAGTCAATTTCTTTCTCCAAGTCTGATACTAACAATAAATGATTTTTATGCATATCTTAACACGAGATACTTGAGGGCGTGTTCTTACAAAACTTGAGCATGGTTTTGGCTTAATTTGCGTCACTTGAAATGTCCGAAGCGCTCCGTCTTTCCTTCTTTGTTGGTCTGAGTGCAACACACACTTTTTTCGTTTTGAAAAATTATCTTGGATCCACAAAAAATACACAATGATATTTTATTATTCTTACTTGTTTTCTATAAAAAATTCTTTAATAAAATGTGTTCAGTAAACGAAACAAACAAAAGTAATCTGTTAATCATTTCACGGTTAATTTTTTTTTCATTGCAATTAAGTTACAAGTGCCCCGGTTCAAGTCAGGCTACAGCTAGTTCAATTACAACTCGATGGCGCAGTGTAATGAATTTGTATGACGAACAAATAAAATTTTCTAGTAACCTGGAAAATGTCATTTCAGGACATTTCGGGTTTATTTTAGGACATATGAATTCGTAAATTATACCACTGCGTGGACTATGAGAGAGCCTTTGGTTCCGTCGAAATTTGGGCGGTGCTTTAGTCCCTTTAGCGTTGCTAAGTTGACTGTCGGTATATCGAAGTGCTGAAGTGTGTGTAAAGTACGATGACTATCCGAGTACAGAACCTGAATGAGAAACCCATGCAATTGCAGAGAGGTATAAGATTGGGTGACATTATATCCCCGAAACTCTTCACCGCTGCATCGGAAGAAGTATTCAAGCTAAGATACGAAAGTATACGGCATTAATATCAATGGCCCGTACACCACTCACGATACAGTCCTTATGGCAGAATTGCTAGAGGACCTAAGCACTACGCTCAATGACCTCAATAGTGTCTCCCAACGGATAGGTCTTAAGATGAACATAAAACAACAAAATTCGTGTGTAACGTCCATGTCTCACGCCCGAAGTTGCCGACAAGTATGTGATGACTTAGACCGAGAGGTCATTTGACGGATTCACCTCGGCTTCTAGCTAAATGAACCGACAACCGATGGAGAAGAAATACTTTCGAGTGACAGCCTTGTACTGGGAGGCGAAGTGTGGGGTGGCACCCATTAGATGGAGTAATGACCTAGCAAGACATGAAGGAAATCGATGGATGTAGTTGGCTCAGGACAGTGCTTTGTGGCATACCTTGGGGGAGACCTGTGTTCAGAAGTGGACTTGTGAAGGGCGGTAGTGATGATGATGATAAAGATCTAATCACTTTTATTAGCAACGACCAAACATGAAGTAAGAAAATATCTTACGTTTTATTTTCGGACTATTGTGTCAGTGTATGCAAACAGGTCAAACGATGCGCATAAATTGAGCTTCAAAGTGATTAAACATGCAACAGGAACAGGCAGTGGATATGTTCTGAAAACGATTGCCCTTTACTTTATAAAACGATAAAGGTTTGAGTAACGTTTCCGGTGGTCGGTATTAACCAGTCTATTTTAAGTCATATTTTTATATGCACATATAGTCTATATTTGTCACCGCTTACTGAACGAGGTCCATCTGAGTTGGATTCGATTGGTCGAAGTTAAACCTAACCTTGTACAGGCAGGCATATATTTATATATATTAAACAACTTCGAGCATAGTATTCCAAACAAGTGCCGGTGTGTTCGAATAAACATATGTATTGGAGAACAAACATTAAATGATCAACCTCAAAGGAGCTAGATGTGCGCGCTCGGATGCTATATATCTTTTATTTCTTATAACATCTTTATGTATAAAATTAAAATAGGTACTCGTAAGTACCCAATATATTGCAAGGTCTACATTAATCCATCATAAGAACAAACATCAGCGGGTGTAAGCTAATGTATGTGACGCCGTTACATCAATCACAGTGACATGATGACGAAAAATTTGCCACATCATGCAGAATTCATCTCATATTTAAAAAAAAGCTAAAGTTAAGATAAAACATTTCATTCCTGTTAGCAAACAACTCAGGATATGATTTCGCGGACCTAAATATACTATGTCGACTTGTTATATACAAACTCATATGTAAACCAAGCACATAATATCACATATCACATCGCACTTAAAAGACAAAACTTTTATAATCTAATGTATTACCTTCTTCTGCCACTTCTGATATATTTAAAAATATCAATGTACGATAAAAATCAGTTCAGTGTGTGGTAGTATTACTTTTCTTTTAGGTGTAAGAACACTTTATGTACGTTGTAGTACTGATTAAGAGCTGTCTGAGTAGATAGGTGTGGAGAATGTCATACACATTAATCGAAGAATACAAACTAGCGTGTCAATATGTCACTTTTGTCTATATCCGGGGCTCCAACTAGCGAGAGCTATTTGTCTTTTAAGAAGATAATATATAATATGTACTATTTTCAGAAGAAAATTGTATTATTTATTAAACTAGTTGATTTTATAATTTATTAAGTATATACGATTATTTTACAATAAAAAAAGGTTCAGAATTAGTAATATAGGCAAATAGTTAAGAAAAATTAATTTAAAAAGATCTCAAACGTTCTGTCCTTTTTATCTTTTAAATTCAAAATGCGTGGTAATGCATTATTTTACCTGATTGTCATTCATAAATATGTGACGCCATCTATTTTATTACGCAAGCACACATTCGGTAAGGTTAACCGGTCGGCAAATACGTTGTGAATTGAATCGCACACAGAGGAGCGCGCGTAAGCGTAGTTGTTGTCAAATGAAAGTAGAAGCCTTATTTACTCGTCATTTCAAAAACTGCAATAACAATATATCATGATTTATATATTTGTACTTAAGTTAAAATTTTGGCTACTCTGCAAAATAACCCTGTATAAATTGTATTATATTATTAAGGAGCTTGATAAATAATACAGTTTTCTTTTTTCTATATGAATAATTATATTACTATATATTATATATTACAAAATTAATATTACTTTTATCTTTTATATATTTATATTATATATTTTTATGAAATTAAAAATTAATATATGAATATCACAATAACCTTAAAACAAACTAAAAGCGATTTTCTAGTAGTTTTCACCGATATTATGAATTAGAATAGTGTATATTGAATAGAATAGCTTAATAATTAATAGTATTAAACAAAGTTGTAGGTACATTCAGCAATTATAGGTACTTTAAGATTGATGGAAAATCCTTTTAGCAGTTCCGGCAAAACATAGTGCACAGACAAACAAACGTGGTGTGGAGACTATTTCTTACAGGTATTAATTGATTAGTGAATATGCATCACAAACACCATTACAGTAATTAAATAAATATGATTAAAGCCAAGATGAATAACGGATGATATGTCCATTTATAATATTACCTTTACATGCTATATAGTAAGAAAGATGTTTTAAACTGGTTGGTTAAACAAGGATAAAATACAAAGTAAAATGCCACTGCATTTATTGTTGTAATTATTTCCAAAGCAGTCTATTAATAGTGGAACAGACAGACAGACAGGTGCGGTGTCAAGACTTTGTTTTAATATTTTATACGTGGTAGAGCCATGCTGCAGCTGTATTAGTAGTATAGTTGTAGTACGAATGGGTCGGCTCAACCGGGGAAGGACCACGCTCTCACAGAATACCAGCGTAAAATAGCAGCTTAAAACTGCTGTGTTTCGTATGGTGAGTGTAGAGAACCGGAGACCCTTTTTACTGGAAGAGAGGCATTCCATCTTAGTCCTCACGGGTGACAACGCATCTGCATTTTGATTCTTTATTGAAGATAGATGTAGATGTCTATGGGTCACAGCAACCACTTACCATCAGGTGGACTGTGTGCTCGTTTGTCACCCTATCCTATAAAAAAAATGTTTTGGTTGATTAGTAAAGGTGCAGTGTGTAAACTTTGTTTTAAAATATATTAACTGATTAGTTATAATACCCCAAACACCATTAAAGCCAAAATGACTAGGTAATATCATGTTTATCTATGTTATTACACACTGATAAATATGAAGTAAGATATTTTAAACTCGTTGTGTGAGGGTAACAATAACACATGTATAATTTAATAGTATTTTTTATTGTCAGTCATTATCATTTCAAAAGATTTTTTCAAAATAACTTGATAATAACATGGCCATTTATGACATTGTTAGGAATCAGAAGGATATTTTCAATGTTATGAGATATAATATAAGACTATTTTATTCAATATCCATATACTTTTTTGTCTCTGCTTACGAGCAGCTCTGCAAGATTTCAGCCTACAAGACATACACATTTATTCTAAGCGATCCACCTGAAAAAAGTTAATGAATATTGTACTGTCTATAGTAAATAATAATTCTTATCAATATATTATTATTTCTATATTTATTGCAATCTAAAGCGTGGAGTCTATGTTTATGTTTGTATTGATTTACATTTCGAACACTATAAAGCAACAAAAAAAACACGTCCAAGTATGATATTGTTAGGAATAAGAAGGACATTTTCAATAATAAGATTGAGATAAGACTATATATATACTATACTTCAATGTCAATAAACTACATTTCCATATTTCTGTCAGTATTTTTTTGTGTCTGCCTGTATGTTAAATAAATAAGATATTATTATAAAATATACACCATTAATCAGCTCCAGATGATCAAATACACAAGTAGTAATTATGGATTTACATCAACAATATTTGACTATGTCTGATTTTTTATTTTCACTGGTTTCATGTACGGGAAAAGGATATTATTTTTATATTAATTATCTGATAGTATATGACAAAATAATATTCCTTTCTGAAGAGTTAACAACACGTCAGTGTAAGGATAATAGAAGCATCTGATCAACAAGCATATAGCGATTACACAAGTAAAAATGGCTTAACTAAGTTACAATACTTATGCAAACTGTATATTTGCTTCTAGTACAAGTAATTACTACTTATTTACACATAAATATATGTACTATCTATACTGTCTATCTACTATGGCTGGCATAAATTCAGGATCCATGTTTGATGCCATTTGGTATTGTCAAGTTTATGGAGCAACTTGCTGAATACATAAGGTGTTTATACCTAAATGCAGTTAAATGAATCGCTCTTCAAAGCCGATGAAACTACATCAAATAGAGAAGCTTCCTTAAATCCCTCGACCCATAGATTCTAATTTTCTTTTAACATACACAAAAGCTTCTTTTATGTATTTATTATATCTATTATTTAATTTAGATTTTATTTATAATATTTATTTTAATATTGTAATTCATCATAAATTATAGATCTTATTTAGATTTACCAAAATTCTCGGTGTAAAAGTAAATTCTTGTATTACATTACATACTCTTATATTAATTAACTAAACTCATTAGTTTTCATTTTCCAATTTCGAATATCATTGGCAATTTTACCATGCGACCACAAAAAAATTAAAAGGAAAAATAGATAATGTGGAATATTAATATTTGGCTAACCTGCATGATATTATCCATATTATGTTAAACACTTGTGCATCGATGAGACGATATTTATTTTATCGTCTTGTAAACAAACAAGTATACTGCCCTGATAGGCGAGCTATAGCTAGAGCTAGAGCTAAGAAGGCGGCTAAGCCACAAAACTATGTTTCGCGAAAAATTAAAAAAAAAGCGCTAAATCAATTTTCTTGATAGATATCACTGCGAAAAATGTTTCAACTATTAGAATGTATGTAAAAAAAAATACGAATCTTTCATACACATTTTTGACTGAAATTATTGGCATACTGTTTTGTAAAATATAAAAATGTAATTAACGTAATTATTGAATATTTATATCTGAATGTTTATCACAATATAAAAGGCAGTTAAGTATACCTTAACTGCTTTTTAGCATAGCACTGACAATAATCATACACAAAAATGCGGCTAACCTACTTTAAATTCCTTTTGATTTCTGATGCATTGTTTAAATTTTACTCTTAGACTACGCTTATTTGCTGTTTAGTGATTTAACTGCCATATAGTATAATTTATCAGCAAATAATCAAATTAAATACAAGTGAAACTAAACTAAAAGGTAGTTAAATGTACATCTATCACACGGAACCGCTTTTTTGCTTAGCATTAGTATAGGTACATTATTATTTCTATGTAAGTTTGAAAAGTTGCTAAGTGTAAAATAAAATGTGCTTTGGTTTAAAGAATATTAAGACTTTATTCATGCTTAGCACTAACAGCTATTAGCAAAAACAAGACAATGATTTTTATTCTTAAATAACCTGTTTTTTTATTTCGAGATGTGATTTTCTGCGCAACCAAACCATTTTCAATTATTATAATTCTTCATCTTCTGCCAAATCAGATCTGATGAATCTATTTAATTACTGTTTTTTATCTGGACTTGGTAGGCGGCAAGAAGAATGATATAGACTAATTGTCGTATTCGGAATCAGCAATGTTTTGCGGCATCTCCAATGACGGCACGTAGTCCTTATCTTTTACAGAATCGTCAGTTTGATCAAAACTACTTTTTCGGATTTCCTCGAATTTAATTTACTCTTAACACAACTTAATTTTAATTCCCGACGTTTCGTGTGCTTTCCAATACCCATGGTCATGGGGGACTGAGGTGATTGACGTCCCGATGTCAGAGTTAACCCGGAGTACCTTCAGCTTTTTAACTATTACTTTTGGTTCGATCTAGGCAGAATGAACTTACTGGCTTGAAGCCTCGCAGGGGTATGTTTGGGTTTAGTTTTACTTTTATTAATTACAGCATCTCAAGCATGTGGTAGTACCTAGCCTCCTTCTCTATTGAAATTAGAATGTTTTTTTTTTAATTTAAATAGCCTCACATATCATCCTTGGCAGGAATCGATGTTCATTCACGAGGATTTGTGGTCTATCAAATCTGATGTAATGGCGGGGGCCATCTAATATATGACCACAAACTGCAGAATTTTCTTGTGGACATTGGAACGTCGAACACCTCAGTCCCCCCCGTGACCATGGGTGCTGTACAGTACTCGAAACGTCGGGAATATAAAATAACTTAATATACGCGATAGAACCCGAATCCGTAAAAACTAGTTTTATTTTAATGTGTGGTGTTCGCGTAAACATAAGAAATTATTATGTTGTTCTGCTACCTTTTTATTGCCATGCTCACTAACATCTTGCCTTTGTTAAACCAAGGCATTATTAAATATATAAAATAAATAATTATATAAATACTCAAGTAATGTAAGAGAGAGGAGGTCAGCTTCCTTACCTTCAGAATCTATTTAATATCAAATAAGGAAAAATATTAGTTTATGAAATTGGTGTATAACAGGTATGGTAATTTCATACACGACTTCATCCACACTTATGCACAAGAAAGACTATTGTCAGACTTTTTGCCCGAGCAGCAGTAGCAGCAGCGCATGCCTACCTCAAATTGAATTGAAAACACCTTGGCCGCAGCGTATTTTAATATTATTTTTTTATATATTAGAGACGTACTGAATAAAATTTACCATTATTGACTACTTTTTAAGTACTAACTAAGTTATGGTTTTAAGATATAAAAGTAGCTACAATTTTTTACATTATTTAGGGTCAAGTAATAAGATGTATGTGGTATGTGGCAATTTCAATGGAGGTGCCAGTTTAGAAAAATATGAACTTAAGTTTGAAATGAGTGGCAAATGTCACTGTAAAAATAAATTATAACTATTTTATTTCCTTTAAATTCTATTAAATTTCTTCCTCGCAATTTATGTTTGATCTGCAAGCGGCAAAACAGAGAGTCTAAAGTTCATATTCATTGGAAAAGACACATTTTTTCGGACAGTAAAATAGTTTTTTAAATCAAAATCCAAACTACGGAATATACATCTAACGCACTCTGACAAGAGCTCTGTAGTCCAGTCAAATAAAGTCTGAAATCAAAATTTTGCACTCAACTTTGCATTTTTGATATAATGTAGTATATAAAGTAATCTGTAGTATATAAATTACTCGAAAAAGGTAAAAATTAGACGAATAAGTTCTAATAAAAATGTGTAGAGAACATATGTAAGTTTTCTTCCGGTCAAAATTAACCGAGTTAGGTAGGTTTTAAGTTTAAGGGATGAACGTAAATTTTAGAAAAACGTAGGAAGTATTAAAAAGTGAATTTCATTTTTTTAATTGCTTAAAATATCTAATCTTTAATTTTAGGGATACAGATTCTTTTTATTGTTAAAAAAATATATAACAATTTTATACCTACATAAATTCACACCTGCCGAAATATACCAGATAATTTTTTTTCCATCGTCATATTTAGGAATATTACGATTAAAAAAATTATGATGAATAATCTAAATATGGTAAACAATAAATAACTCATTAATTTTTAAGCATTCAAATTTCAATTTGAAAATTTCAACTTCTTACATTTTTTTTTAACTTATTCGACTGGACTTGCCAATCGAATTCTTCACGCACGCATAAACTTACAGTTAAACACTTTTAAGCGTAGCATATTCAGTTTGCCGCTGTTTAAATATTATTTCAAATATAATTCAAAGGTTCATCATACACTAAAAAGCCGTGACTGCTTTTTTGGGAAGTATGTGATTTTATGTTATTTTATTAATTCTATGCTTGAAAGCAGATAGGTGTTTTTAGCCGTGTTTTAGCTTCTACTACCATTGTTTACCGCCTTTTAGCATATCATTAAGGTACATATCCTAGCCAAACTGCTGCTAAGGAATAAAGCAATTACTAACGCTTCACTGCCTCTTAGCCTAGTGTGCTTAACTGCATTTTTTCTTAGTTTTACAAAATAAAATGTTTATACTTCTACTAAGAAAATAAATCGTTAAAATGAATTAACAGTTTTATAGCGTAACGGTGCATAGTTACTGATTTCTAGCGTATGACAGCAAAGAAAATTTTGCACTTAACCGCAAAAATGCTTAATCTGTCTCTGGAACTATCAAACGTAAAAATATAATTCCAATATTGACCCATAGAGAATTTTTTGCTTAGTTTAGTGGTGCTGAAAGCTCAAAATCAACAAAATGCACTTAGCCGCCTTCTTCCGTATCAGGGCAGAACGGCTGGGGCGCCTTCTTCTGGTCCACTCTTCGATCAAATGAAAATAACGCGAATTATTTTTAAAAGTAGGTTAAGGTTTTGCCATAATTCCGCTGATCAAATAATCATAGATAAGATTTCGGCATCTTGTTTAAGTAGAAACTTTAGTCAATTTTGGAAAGATACGGGAAATTTGCTTAAGACCGTGTCGAAGATTACGGAGATGGCCTGACGGACACACTGGCGATTGCAAACTTGTTTAGGGACAAATTTGTTGCGTTAAGTTCAGGACACTGTACTTCTCATAATCAATATCATGTAGCAGATGGGAAGGACATTCATGTATCTAAAGAGATGATTTTTAGTGCTCTGCGCCAGATGAAACTAGGAAAGGCGACAGGATATGACAATATAAGCGTGGAACATCTTCGGTTTGGAGGACCATGGGTAATTGCGTTCCTATCAGTATTTTTCAATGCCTGTCTAAAGCATGCTTACTTACCGGTAGAAATGCTAGAAACGGTAATAAGTCCTGTTCTTAAACGTAAATCGAGTAGTTTGACCGACAGTTGTAACTATAGACCAACATCCATAGCTACAACTTGTGCTAAACTGTTTGACACCATATTATTAGGCGTTATTTCCAAATATATGCATATTAGCGATGCTCAATTTGGATTTAAAAAAGATAGTTCTACGGATGCGGCGATTTTTACTTTTAAGCAAAGCGTTAGTTATTATAATAAGCGGAAAAATAATATTTATGCATGTTTCTTGGAACTAAGTAGGGCTTTTGACAGAGTCAATCATGATATACTTTGGAAGAAGTTACGTGATGCGGGAGTGCCGTCATTGTACCATGCGATCAATATGTATTAACATATTGATCGCATGGTACAGTAGGCAAATTAATATCGTAAAGTGGCGTGATACATACTCTGAGGAATTTCTCCTACAATGCGGCGTGAGGCAGAGAGGGCTAACATCGCCTCTGCTTTTTAATCTGTATGTTGATCAGCTGATCGAGGAGCATAGAAGCACCCAGTCTGGTGCTTCTAAGCTTCATATTGGTTCATATTGGTTCTGAATGCTTTAATAACTTGAGTTATTCTGATGATATGGTGCTGTCCCTCGATTGGTGCGCTGCGTGCACAACTCCAGATATGTGAGAAATATGCGATGGATCATAACTTAACTATTGTACAACACCAAGAAGTCTGATTGTTTGCTTTTTAAGAGTGGTAGGGTTCAACCTCATATCCCAGTAGTGAAGAGGCTCGGAGTGACTTTTGGTCGAGCCTCTTGAAACTGTCGGGCGAGCACAGCGTGACACACCACGAACCCCTTCAGCCAGTAGTGATGCAGTCCGTCGAGTCCCGGACTTTTCCAGTTCGGGGCCCTACGGACCGCCTCAGCTACGTCATCCGGCGTTATGATGACGGGGTCCCTCCACCTCCCATGGCCCCACCAACCTTGCGGTTATACGGGCCGAATCTCGGGAGATGCGCGCGTTACTTGCACGTGGCTCTTTTCCCGCGCGCACTTTCTTGACTCCCTACAAATATTTGGTCTCTTCCTTGTCCCAAATTTTACGTCACTCTCCCCCTTCTGGTGCTGACGGCACTATAACGCCTACGACATCGGGCCCTCCTACCAGCATTCTCTACTGCCCCATTTCAAGATTGCGCCACCCATGTGCAAACTCGCGATGCAGCCCGTAGTTCACCCCAGTGGCGCTGAGTCCGGTGATATAGCTGAGGTGACTCCGCACTCTGCTCCAATTTTTGGGTCGGCAAGATTGACACCAGGCCACGGATGACCACCCACCTGGACGATCCCTGCAGCCTGGAGTACCGTTCTTGTACAAGAACAATGTCCAGGTGCAGTTCACGTGCCACGATAGGCGACTCAGCCGTGGCAAGCTCCCCCCGACCTGGGTTGAATTGTCCTAGTCGTAGCGCCTTGTTATCTTGATTGTCTACGGGACCATCCTTACTGGCAATACTGAGTGGTCGCCACGGAGCGCTGTTCTGCGTACAGCCTTGCTGGGCAGTTCCTTGCCATGGTCACGTGCGTGCCAGAGTCCGATCGACCAAACCGCTTGCATGTAGCGCATTTCTCCTCCGTGGACTTGCAATCACCGCATTCATGCCCTTCCTCTCCACATTTCCCACATACGAACTCCTTCGATCGGCAGTACTTCGCAGAATGTCCGTACTGTTGACACCTCTGGCAGCACGTGACATCCACATAATCGCACGGCTCCACCACGTCCCAGCCGACGTATAGCCGGTTGTATCCGATCAGGATGTCTCTCAGGGCAGCCCAACACTGAAGTATCACAGTGGTCCGCCTACTTCCTCTCCAGGACTTCTTAAAAGCAATCCTGCAGTTTTCTTTTACCTTTGACTCAGTCCATCCACAAGCAGCAAGGTTCTGCTCGTAGAGGCCGCTGATCACATCCTCGTTCTTTGGGTCCTCTTCAAATCCCCTGAGAGCTACAAGGGGTAAGCGTTGCCTGGGCTCATGACGGGGTCCATGGGCGTAACACTCGCACACTGACTCGCCACAACTTCCGTCCAAGGGCCCTCGCTGTGGTTTACGGGCTCTGACCACAGGCCGCGCCAGAATACGATAGTGTCGGCCTGATTCAGTGCTGAGCCCGTTCCACGTACCATCGGCCGATCCAATGATTCATAGAGCCTCCTCTGATCACTCTGGAAGAGACGATTCTGGTTGAACCGTGTCGAACTCTCGGTATATCGCCGAATCCGCTTCCCCCAAGCAGCGATTCTCTGCTTCAGGTCGTCTATGCGCTCCGTCAGTTTTTGCGTTATATCCGGCTGGGACAAACTGATATTGTCCCAGCAAACGCCATCCTGACGGTGCGCACAATCAGTCTATTATTACCCGACCTGAAGCTTCGGTCTGCCGATGAGGGCTCTTGCCTTTGCGACCACGGTCCTCAATTCTTTTCTCCAGGCTGGGATGGCGCTACTTTGTCTAGTAGCGCGTCGAGTCGTGGAAATTTGGCGCCAATAATACGGCAAACTGCCAGTGTGGCGCCAAAAAGAATTGAGTCCGTCTCGCAAGGTCCCGGCTGGTTTCCAAATAGGTTGCCAGCAATGGGTTCAGGGCCGTCACGACATCCCGATTCCGCTTGCTTAAGGGTATGCGGAAGTCGCGGTCGATTTTTGAGAGGCGTACTGCGCGTTTCAAAATAGCCTCTTCAATATGCTCTCATTTGCTCTAGCTTGTGGGAGACTATTTCATCATCGTCTGAATTAACCACAACTGGAATATCCACGGCCAATTATTATTATTATTACATTATCACATATATTGTCACAAAATTATAATATTATAAATATAAATACAATCTATATAAATAATATTATTATTTCGGCTATTATCCACCGCGGCGAGGAATCCTAAGCCATCGGTGAAGTTAGGCATCCAAAGATAGGAACCTTCTTACTATTCGAGCTGTATTTAATAAGGCCGATTTTCGAATTAATCCCTTCAGCCACTTGCCCAAACCTAACTTGGACAGATAATCGTCCATATTTTTACCGATAAGCCCATTGACTGATACAACTATTGGTACAATAATAGTAGAATCAACGTCCCACAGCGACAATCTCATGAGCTAAGTCGATATATTTTATTTTTATCATTCTCTGCTTTCACGACATTCTCGTCATGAGGAACACTCATATCTATTATTATTGCCTTGCGTGTAGTTCGGTCTACCACCACAATGTCAGGTTTATTTGCCACTATAAACCTGTCTGTGATAATGACCGATCCCAGTACAACGTGACACTTCTATTTTCAAGGACTGGCTTTGGTTCATACTTATAATATGGAACGTCCTGTTGAGTAAAACCAAATTTAATGGCAAGCTGCTGGTGTATTATTCTAGCTACTTGGTTATGTCTGTGCAAATACTCACTATTCGATAGTTGTGAACAACCGGAAATAACATGTCTGAGGACTCTCCAGGGCGGTGACATGCGCGACATACGTCAACCGTGCCGTCCTCAAAATGTACTTCCGATAGTTGTTCGTTTAATTACTTCGTCTTGTATTGCACAGATAAAACCTTCAGTTTCTAAAAGGTCACCAAACTGTAACCAATGTACTGATGCAACCATGTCTACATAAGGATTAGTCAATGTTTTAAAAAATCGACCATGCAGTTGCTTGTCATTCCAAACCTTTTTGCGTTCATCTATAGTCATAGTATGAGGCCTCTGCCAGTCCTTTGCCGACATATTAAGCGGGGTTAATGATTTCTCATTAATTACTACGTCACTATTAATGCGTGATGTGTCTTTTTTTTTAAATAAAATAGTCTCTGAGGTTGTATACTTCACGGTTGTGTAGGTTTTTAATGTTTAATAAACCCCGTCCACCATCTTTTCTTGGAAGATACAACCTCATGACAGATGATCGCGGGTGGTGCATTCTGTGCGTAGTCATTAATGTACGGACTCGTCTATCCAAGGCATCCAATTCCGTTTGAGACCATCTTGTAACACCAAAAATATAAAGGAGGCTAGGTATTACCCAGGAGTTATATGCTCTAATTTTGTTTCCGCCGGAAAAATGACTTTTGATAACTTTTTTAAATCTTGACATAAATTTTGCTTTTGAATTTTGTGTCATTAATTTCTAGCGCTTCCGCCGTGCCCAAGTATTTATAGGTTTCTGTTTCAGAAAGAGAACTAAAATGTAAATCATTTGTAATTTCAAAATTATTGAAATTTTTAATTTTGCCTCTATTTACATTAATGACAGCACATTTATCTATTCCAAATTTCATTCTAATATCATTGTTGAAACTATGTGTTAATTTCAACAATAATAGTAGATCACTTTCTTTTGATGTGAAAAGCTTGAGATCATCCATGTAAAGTAGATGTGAGATGGGTGAGTTTTCTTTCGAAACCGAAACCCTAATCCGATTCCTCAATAGCAGCGCTTAAAGTTTAGGGCTAAACAAAACCAAGTTGGGCTCAAACTATCGCCCTGGAATATACCCTGCTTAATATTTATAGAGTCTATCGAACTACTTTTGCCACTCACCTGCTAGGTTTAGGACAGTGTTCCACTGACCCATTAATTTACAAAACTTACAAATTTTGTCATCTATTTTATATATTTCCAAAACTCTCTTTAGCCATGAATGTGGAACAGAGTCATATGCCTTTTGTAATCCACCCAAGCGGCAGACATATTTTTGCGATTACGAAAGACTTGTCGGCAAATAGCTGTCAATGAGAAGAAGTTCTTTACAACCACGTGACCCTTTCCGACATCCGTTCTGTGCAGTTGAAAAAATGTTATTATTTTCCAAATGTTTATAGATCTTGTTATTTAAAATTGCAGTTATTAATTTGTATACAGTTGAAAGGCATGTTATAGGTCGGTAATTTTTAGGTTCCGTGGTGTTTCCATTTTTATATAGTAAGTGGGTAATACCAGTTGTAAGTAGTCTCGGGAGCTCACAGCACTCTATGGCTTTTTGAATCTGTGCAGCCAAACGCGCGTGGCTACTTGTTATCCATTTCAGCCAAAAATTGTGTATACCATCTGGTTCAGGGGATTTCCAATTGTGTAATCTACGAGTAATTGAGTATATGTATTTAGCAGTAATTGAAATAGAACCCATGCTAGCCAAATTAGAATACGTACGTTCGGTTGCACGAATCCATTCGCCTTCATCATGAGAAACTTCACTAGACCATATACTTTTCCAAAAACTTAGACATTCATTTAAGCTTGGGCTGCCATGAGTGCAACTGTTAGTTGTAGTGTTCTCCCAAGACCGATACATCCACTTTTGGTTACTTTCGAATGTGCGATTCTGGAAGTATCGCTTAGATCTTTCTGAATATCGTCTAATACGGTTAGCCCATGCTTTTAACTTTTGTTTTAGCGTATCAATGTACCCAGCAATTTTATCCGGAAAATGGGATCTAATTGGCTAATATTATTTTCATTAGCGATTTGATTTACTAAAGTTATTATTTTTTACGTCTGTTACCTGTTTGGTAGCTTATTAGTTTTCTATAATTTTGCAGTATTGTCAATTCGTGTTTGAATTCTTTGTTTCCATTTAGGTTCTGTATTATTTTTCTTAAAATTATGTACTGAAATGACAGGAATTTTCATTATCATACATACAACATGGGCACAACAATAAAGAAGAGACATAGTTTCCAAAATTGAATTACTTTTTTCAAAATAATCTTTACATAGAATATTCATTGATGCTACTGTTAATATAGTTTTTTTGTTGTTAGGAAGTTTAGGTAGTTTCGGTCTATTTTCTATAGGTATATTTTTATATTCCAGAAGGCAACATTCGAAAGTCTTTCTCATATATTCGCTGTCCTGGGAACTCACATCTATATCAAAACAATTTTGCTCTACTTTTTCGTTGTCTAAGTTAGTAATATTTATATTATGGTTACTGTTATTAACATTTAAGTCATCATTCTCACCTGGAAGTGTTCGTTGGGAATAAGGAATTGAATTGATAGTAGATGTTGAGTACTCACTGCAAAGTTGTTCAAGTAATCTGTCGTCCAAAATCTTACGACTTAGAATGACACGTACTTGATCTGAAAGTCTTTGGGCAGTTAAATTTGTTAGGTTGGGCTGTAGCTGTTGGAATTCATACAGCATTTTAGGGCGATAAGATGTAAGATTGGTTCCTCCTTTGGTAGCCTTATAGTACGCGCATAACACTTATATTTTTCTTTAGTCCAGCGTGCGTCGTCGCACCACCATCAGTAGCGGGGTCCTCTTGTAGGATAGTAATTCCTTCAGGTCCCAAGCCAGCCGGTGGCGCTCTTCGTCCCCTCAAAGATGGTACGGGGTTCTTCTTGTGGCTCTAGGATTACATTCCATGGATGTGTCGTCCTCCGTAGGCGATGTTACATGTGCAATAGTATTGATTTATTCGTATTTGTCGTCTCGTTCGATGCATAATGTAACGTTAAATTAAATATTTTATAAATCTGTTTGTAAAATTTCTTAGATGACAGTTGTCAGTTTGAAATAAATACATTTTTCTTGAAATTAGTTTCTTATGCACAGATTTTTAACGTTTTATTTATATAGATATCGTAAAATATATTTGCGTTGAAAATTTGTTATTTGGTAACTTGAAACATATGCTACAAAAATTTATTTTTAAGATTTTGTGCTGACTGCATTTACTTTTGACAACATCCGCCATTATTATTATTATTAATATTATACAATAAAGCATTCAGGGCACAGATGAAGTTGCCACGCTACTGTAGCGCATCGGGTATGTTTGCGGATGCGAATATAGATGGTTTGCCGCACACGGGGCGGCTCCAACAGCTACCTGCAACTGTTCGCCTGGCGGATGGATCTGGATTGCCCTATAATACTACACTGGACCAGGCCGCATGTCGAGCACTCCGGATCTAAACCTAAATTAAGATTATGTTAGAGCTGTGTATCTGTTTTGTTGTGCTTGTGTATTTATGTTAATTTAAGTAATTGTAATAATTTACTTTAAATAAAATAATATTTTTTTAATGTAAATTATATAAAAATGACATTGTAACTTAGATTTAATACTTTAATATCGTGTATCTGTGATTTGTGGTATGGACTGGTTCCGAAAGAAATGATTTTTTATTTAAAAAAAATTATGCCTTGAGATCTATTATTCATTTCTTACAGTTGACCCTGACGGGACGAAATGGGACGGTATTCCTTAAGTCTGCCGACATACGGCTTGCATTATAATTACGTTCAATGAATAGGTAATTAGCAATGCTATTTCACTTACAAATTAATAACACAACATTTACTAGATATTTTGTTACATATCCCTTTTATAAATCCATTTAGTGTATTCTTGCTAGAGCTAACGCAGCTGTATAGTTATCCGCTAATATTCACCACTCGGCGCGGAACTTCTTAATTAATGATAAATTATCACCTTAAGTTAGTTTATTTTTAAAATTATTGAACAAACAAGCAATATGTATAAATTATATGCATGTGATAAATAGCGTCATATCATTTCGTTAACACCAGACGCAAAATATACAGACTGGCGACAGACAGCACCGTCAAAGCTATGAGGCGTCTGCTCTGCAATATGCTCTGTATTTTGCTCGTCAATCTACCTGCCAAGCGTGACAATCAAGGCAAAGCCCTTAAATAACGGGAGTGGACTTGACTTGTACTGGCTGAAGAAGAAAAAGATTAATGATTACAAAATTTATCTCCTGCAGAACACTCTTATAATGAATTACCTATTTCAATAAACTTCTAATATGGCAGACGATATGTAATGGATTTAAACCCCATTTATAAAGGATTATCCTTTTTTTAGAAATGCCAACTTGATCTAATTTAAATCTTCAAAATGGTACTTCACCTTTAATAGAACAAATTATCTTTTTTTCTGATCATACTTTAATTATTTTAATTATAATTACTATTTTAGTAGGATATTTAATAATTTTTTAATATAAATTTACATTACATATAGAAGTTACAGCCTTGCTTTCCACCCTGGGGCAGGCCTCCTCTCTTTTCGAGAAGGTTTTAGGGCTAGGAAAAGTCCGCCATGAATGCATGTTGGGGACTTCACACATGTTTTAAAAAATTTTTCATTTCTAAGACATGCAGGTTTTCACGATGTTTTCTTCACCATAGAGCACGTGGTGGTAATCAGCACTTAAAATTGTAATTTACAATTTTATATAACAAATGGAAAATATTTTTATACACATGAAAACAGTTTCCATTACGGTGTACTAATTACTTTTATTCTTCTTCATTTACCAATCTACATATAATATCGACAAGAGAACAAAGGAAAGGATTAAAGGAGTTTTATTATGATTCTAATTGAATTAAATTACCCGATGCAGTAAACTGCATAAAGAACAGAATAATGGCTTAACGCTAAAGCCATTACACTTGTATTATGCATAGCCAACAACAAATGATAATGAATTTGTAAAACTGCCAATTTGTTGCAATTTACTTCAGGTATAGTTTGCTGCGACAATTATTCTAATAATTATACGTGTAAACAATTTTCCTTAATTTCACAACATAAGAGCTAGGGTAACAGTTCACTCGTTTTATTCGCTATAATTTTTTATTACTGGTGCAGTCTGAGTTCGCATCCTGTCGTCGTCAATGAAGTTGAAGTGTGGGTCTGTGCCCTGCAGTGCGTTTGTGTACATTATATAATTCATTACCACCACTGGTGCTTTAGTATTCACACATAGCATTGTACCTCAAAATGAAGCTTCAAAAACAAGTAGTCACAAAGTTTATCAAACTGTAATAAACTTAGTAAATGGTTGGCTTTAAATGCAGTGAAGTAAAAACTATAGCAAAGGGTGTATAAATAAAATACAAGTTTACACAGTTTACGTTGTGTGGTTTTATTTATATTCAATTAAAGTTGCAAGGCACATTCTAACAGAAAAACTATCAGCGCATTAAGAACTTACATCAAAATGCTCTTAAACTGTCAACTCTTCGCATTACAATTGCAAAGTGGTCAATATATTTTTCCCTACCTTTTCACCTACTTTTATGATGTCCGTTTGCATTTTAATTTGAATAAAATTGTTGTAGTCTTATGAAAACATTCACAGTCAACAAACCAATGTGATCTCCTTGGTAGAGCCACAATGCAGCTATAGCACGAATTCGTCGGCTTGACTTGGAAAAACCATGCTGTTATAAATTACCCCCGTAAAAATATACACAATGTTGCCGTGTTTCGTATGGTGAGTGAACAAATAATTTACTGGTAACGAGACTTTCCATCTTGGTCCTCAGGGGATAACGCATCTGCAAAAAGAGAAATCAAATTAATTCAAAATCGAGGCTATATGTAAGTGTTTATGGGCCACAGAATCCCTCGTACTATCAGCACTGTGTGCATAATTATATATTATGACGTGATAATTGCATTGTGCTGTTAAATATCCCTAAATCGGTCCATGACCATCGGTCATGAAATTTTTCAGACCATATTGCGTAGATACTCGGCGTTGCTCCACTATGCGTATTTATACGACAGGAGCGTTTTATTTTACATTTACCAAAGCACTCCAAAGTACTCCACCGCAAGCTCCAAGTGTTATCAATTCTGTTTGCATACACAGAAGGTTGCTCGTGTTGGTTTATTAAAATCATTATTTGACTCAATAAATTATACTTACATTACAAAAATAATTTGTTAAATTTATTAATTTATTAAAAAAATATTCCATTACAAAATATGAGTCCTACAGTCATTCATAAAGTATATGGTATGAGGGAATATGTGTAGTACAATGTTTAACAGGGATGATATATTTGTAATGTCGACTTAAAGTCTCGCTCATGTTTAAATATAAAAGTTAATTGAAATATTAAAATTCGCCACACTTGCCAAGCGTACTGACGATCGCAGTACCTGACCTGATATTTCGCACTTTGACGCTTCTCTCCTTGGTTATACTACCGTCTATCGGAAAATTTGTCAGACTTAAGCACTCTGAATCATTTACATAACGTAGTTGTTAATACACAGCTGCTAGAAGTAAATATAAAAAGTATATAAGATTGTAATATTAAAACATAAAACTTATAAAGTGTTAAACTTATAAAAAAATATATGCTGATCATTTTATTTTTCTTATAATATATTGGATAAATCATACATCACTGTTTGTTTTCAACTAAAGGAGAAGAAGAAGAACATGTTACTTCAGGAATTCACGAAAACTTATTTATTACAAAAATAACAATGATAAGAAATGTCTGTCGCCATGGGACGCTCTCTAGAATGTTGTCAAGACCTCAAGATCGTTTAAATATGACTCGTTCCGTACGGTTGTTCCCATGCGAAAAACAATTCGTGTTTTTGAACTTTTGAAGAATCTTGCCTAATTGTCCGATAGTGGATTAGGGAGAGAGGAATTAAGACATATTTTATATTCTTATATTTTAAATTCTTAACCTACTGATGCTTACACGAGCTTATCGGTAATTTTTCATCTGTTTGCATGAACTTTTTTCATTTCGGTTTAGGATTATAAGAGCCTTAAAATAGTATATTTTCAAGTATTTATAACCCAAATATTTAAAGCACATTCTAATTTTTGCGCGCATGCTTACTATAACAATTATTTTGCTAATCATTTACGGCTCTCTTCAGCAACTTAATACTTTCAGTAAATCAATCAATGACAAATATATTCTTACAACGCACAGTTTCTTCATTGTTTTTTAGTTTATTTGTTCAATTCGAAACAGTATTCCAGACGGTGTTATAAACAAATATCTCAAAAAGATTAGAAAATTAAATAAACAAGTTTGTTCATAGATGGCGGGTGTCACTTATCATCATTCAACAGTTTAAAAACATTGAGATCAAAGTGCCACGGTATAAGTCAGGCTTGTTAGTTCAACTGCGGCTCGGTGGTAAAGTAAGTTTCGTGGATTCAAATATTGCACGAAACAAGTAGTTGTAGGACGGAAATAAATGTTCCCAGTCTGGATATTTGTTCATGCAACTTATGTATATGAATCGCGTCCACGACAGGGAAAATTCTATTTGTAGGAAGGATTTATTTAAAGAAGTTAAGAAATAATTCCACTTTTCTGTGTAATAAATATTTACATATACATAAACACTCACGCCTGTCACCCAGAGGGTAGGCAGACTACGGACTTCCATTTGGCACGTTCCTGGCACACTCTCTCGCCTCCTTTACATCCATATATTTACGCATACACGCTCGTCGGTTAGGGTACTTAATCTAGCCCATTTTCAATATATCGCCAATTTGATCGATAAACCTTCGTCTAGGGCGTCCCTTTCCGACTCTGCCGTTCACTTCTGCAGCATAAATTTGCTTTGTCACTCTTTCTTCGTTCATTCTTTCTACATGACCAAACCACCGAAGCATTCCTTTCTTAATCCTGGTCACAACGTCATCTTGCAAACCACACTTTTCTCTTATAATAAATCTCTTATAATAAATATTAATAATAATAATAAATTAATATTTATTATTATTAATAAAAATATTAATAATAATAAATATTAATTATAGTATATAAATATTTTTAGAAAATATGTGTAGTATAAATTGAAAAATCGCTTTAGTATTTTTGCTTTATGTCTGTAGATGTACGCTTCAAGTTTATAAATGTTCTTTAAAAACAACAAGAAACTTCCTTAATATTAAACCTCGTTCGTATAATTTATGTCGGTGACCATTACAGATTCAACTAGGCTAAGTTCGCTTTAACTGTGTTCAGCCCGGGGAGCGGCCGCCATGTGTTATTTCAGAGCTGTTCTATATATAGGGCGGTACTTTGGAACTTTAAAAGCGTGTTTTAGGCTTCGGTGCGTTTCGCTTGCGATAGCGCAGAGAGTAGCTTGAAGGAACAGGAAGCAATATTGCAGTGCTGCGATGAACCTAGTAATCTAGACGGCTTGCAGGATTTGAAGACTGCCTGACCCTCCAGAGGCCATTCTATGATCGATAATAGTCCGGGAATTTAACACGGCGTCCAACAACCGTAAAAACGTTTGTATATCAAAACAAATTGCTGTTTGGCGCGTACTGTTTTAGTAAATTAAAGCTATAAGACTCTGGAACGAAATACCTCTTGACAATCGAAAAGAACGGAGCACAAAATTTTATTATCATATGCATGAAAATGAATGGAAGACAGGTACGAACCCAAGAACCACGGCATACACTACGACGCATAAACAGTATCGCAAAGAAATTCATAAATATTTCTTTGTCTTTAACCTGAAGTGAGTCCAAGAAAAAACCGTGAAGTGATCATTAAGCGTTTGTAATTTTCACTGTGTATAAAAAATAAAAGCAAAAATGTTAAGATATTAATCACACTTTTTACAACAGGTATATACCAAATGTAAGGTAGGCAAAGGCTCCGCCATAGATTGTCTAATAGGAGGATATTTGTTGTAGTTGCGCGCCTTGGCAAGCGCGTTGGCAACCGCAGTTTCTTTTTTTTTGAGTTTTTATCAGGAAGATGCTGCTGCCCATCTCCTGTTTTAGTTTCCCTCTGTCGTCTTTTACGACACTCATAATATGATATGGGGTTGTGGATATTCTAATACCTTTACTACACGGTCATATATATTTGGTATATATAAACTTATTTGTAGAAAGTTTTCATTTAAAAACAAATTTTGTGTAAAAGTGTTTTTGTATCGTTCAGTTCACAAGTATCGATTGTCTTCCACAGTCTTGCCCTAATATTTTAACTTACATAATTCCGCAAAATTATTATTGTTGGTCGTAGTATTCGACTCGAGTGCAACAATATGTCCAGTAAATATTATATTGTTATATACAAGTTAAAACAATAATTAATTTACAAAATTATACACATATTACTAAAAAACTTAAGTAAAGTTACTTACCAAATCGCCGGCATCTGATATTTAGGCAATTTCAGTAAGTATCAATTTACAAATCTTGCTTTATATTTTTCGATGCCAATTAATATTAATGCCGACACAAGCTAACGCAATCACAACATGACTAAACAACGCTATATGAACACCGTGCATGCGCCCTAGCGAAAAATAAAACACCAATAATCCTAACAAAAATCGTGCTTCAAATAATTATTTACGATGTAAGTACCAAATAGACAAACAACACAGACAAAAAGAAATTCTATATTATAATTATAAGGCATATATTATGTAAGGAGCACATATTTAAGAATAGAATAGAACGGAATAATACGGAATAGAATATTAATTATTCCACTCCTTTGCTGTACGCATTACCAATTTTAAGGCAATAGTTGCAAAAAGAATCCTATATAACAGAAATGTGCCAAATTTCTAGTTAAGCTGCATGTTACAGGATTCAGTTACCAACATCCAATCATCATCACAAATTAACATTATTCTTTTGCTTTAAACACGACTCTATTCTTCAAATTGGTTCGTAGTTAAACAACTTGCTTAATATTTGAAATGCAAATATTAATAATTGTTTAAATTCATTGCAAACAGGTGTAATTTTGGTTTGAGAGCTTGGATTGTAATTATATCTCCACCACCTTGTTCATTATCTTCAGGCTTATTAGTCTCGATCTCACCAGTGTAGAACAAAGTGCAAAGCAGCGCGTCTTTCGGATTTCTACAGGAAATTTTCGGAGAGTGTGCACAGGAATCGAATAACTTACATAATTCCTCCCTCTCTCTTCCACTATCGAACTCGTATCTATATATATATATATATCACTTTCGTTGTCGACATAGCACGCATCCAAACCATACTGTTTGCTTCACTTTTCGTCATCAAAAGAGTGGAATAAGTTACCAGCAAGGCAAGAGTGAATAGGCTTACGCTTTACCATCTTCGACTGCATCACCACTTACCAATATTGCTGAGATCGCAGAACTCTCATACCTTTAACGTTGCTCCCTATCGCCGGTCTGGATATTAGTACACGTCTGGCGAAAACAACATGGCTATACTGCAATCTATCACAAGCCTTGAGATCTGGCGTTATCCATAGTTGCCTCTTACGAAACTAAAGATATAGAACATGATATCGCAATTTACAATGCCGCAACCACATGAGTTATCCCTTTACTATAGATATAAATACAATTTTTTTTTAGCACAAAGGGGACGCAATTACTTCAGGTTTTTTCATTTGGCAATTTATGGCACGCTGTACACGATTAGGTTTATTGTTCAAATTACGTAAATGTGTGGACATTTATTAAAAGCCGTTACAAGAGCAGGGTTGCGCCAAGCAGCACGATAAACTCCCAGTGTAACTGTTAACGTTTGCGTTATTAAACTTTCTTTTACACATTTAATATTTCTGTAACTCATCTATTCCATATTAATAATAAATTTTTATTCATAGAATAAAATAAATATTTACCACTAGCAATTGCTTACTTTTTAATATATTTTGGTAATGTGAATTCTGGAAATAATTTTGTGGCAGTGCGGCGTATTCTTTTCTGCCCGAAAAGTCTTTCAGAAATTTTAATAAAAGTATGTAGGCTCTTACTTAACTTGTAGCTTCTGCTCTTTTGCCGAACTCACTCAGTTTATTGTTATTATGTGAAGTACTATGAAGTTAATACTAACTCAAAACATATATAACAAAGCACGTTCAAAAAACAGCGATGACTATAAAGACGTCATTATGCTTAGTTCAAAACGTGGTGCATACACAGCTCACTCAAACTCAGCCTAGTTGAATCCGTAATGCTCACCGACGTAAATTATACGTTAGAGGCTGAATATTAAGGAAATTAGAACATTTATAATCTTGGAGCGTACATTTACATCCATTAAATATATATATTATATAAGTATATATACATAAAATACTAAAGCTAATTTTAAACTACACCACAAATATTTTGGAGAACTACACAGTGCAGTAGAATTATTTGTTCACTTCTATATATATGTCCTTACTACCACTAGGATTTTCTCTTATGTGACGGAGGCGCTTAACTTATGTAAGTTTCATGAACAAATAAATTTCCGCACCAGGAACATTTATTTGTATGTCATACAAATTCACCGAGCCGTAATTGAACTGTCTGTAACTTGTTGTGTAACAATGTTTAATAAAAATAAAAGAAAAAATTTAACATTAAAATGATTAACAAGTTAATTTTATGGTTTCATTTAATAAACAAATTTTATTAGAGATATTTGTACTTGACTAAACAACCTTTTCATAAGTTTGAATGTTAAAAAAAACCAGAATGCTTTTTGAGTGGATCTAAGAAAATTTTCAAAAATGAAGGAACGCAACGAAACGCTCTGTGCGTTGCGCTCCGACCATAAAAGAAGGACACACAAGCGCTGCGTACATTTCAAATGATGTAAAACCATGCTTATTTTATAGTAAGAACATTTACTTATGTACACATATGCAAATAAAATCATTTGCAACCATTATTATTTCTCATTATCCTAGGTAACATAAAAATGTCAAGCAAACAGAAAAAAAAATTACTGCGAAGCTCGTTAACATCAACAGTTTGAATATAAATAGAAAGAAAAATATAATTCCTACATGACACGATATTTTCCAACAAAACATTATCCAGATGCAAATGCGTTAGAGCAGACAACCGTTTTGATTACGCACAGTTAGCGATAGAACAAATTGCATGAGCTTGTTTTTGTTTTAAGATTAACATACGTAAATGGTTCCAGGATTTAAAAGGAGTCAATCGTTTTTGGGCCCACTAGAAATTTTCGCGACCCTCAATGGTATTATATACAAAAAAAAGATACCAATTTATTATCGTAAATAGCATAAAGATTTTATGAAAATCTAAACGGAATCAAGAAATCTGAAAAATAGAGTTGTTTTGATATTTGTGTTCATGTCATTGGTTCAGATAATATTAAAAAAATGTAGTAGAGATGTGCCTACTCGGAAAAAACTCGACTCGAGTTAACTTGTGTTGAAATTCACATAACTCGAATAGTACTCGAGTTACGCAACTCGAATTGGCGGAACGAATCTGTGTCAGTTTGTTACAAATTATTTTTATATTTGTTCTTACATGCATGATAATTATTATTACTTAACCTAATAGGTAGTTATATACTATTGGTTTGCGTATAGACAATTTTCATAAAATAATATCACTCAAACTTTACGACTTAGCGTAAAGTTAATGTTATTAATAATTTAACTATAACGAATTATACTTAATCAGCTTATTGATATTACATAATATATCAATAAATTGCTCGAATTAGTAAGTCGAGTTCACTACTAAATTGTAGACAGACACTGCATTGACCGTAAGATAAAGATGCGACTCGAGTAGAATTTTGTGACTCGAGTCACTCGGGTTTTATCATGTCACTCTAGTTGTAATCGAGTTTTTGAGTTATTCGAATTAACTATTTACAGTCCCTGCATCGATTGAAGTTTATCACTCGAGTTGAGAATAGCGATTATCTTAGTTAAAGCATTTTTAAATAGGTACCTTTATTAAATAAGTAATATGTGGCAATATCGACGGCTCCGTGGCAGTGGCTTGCAATGAGTTGTTGCGCTGGGGCCGCGGGTTCAAATCACGCACGGAACAAGTATTTGTATGGCCTACAAATAATTGTTCCGGGTCTGAATATTTGTCCTCGTGCAATCAAAAGCTTAATCAAAGAAAATTTAAGTTTATCAGTTAAGATACCAGAGACTATTGATAAGTTTATTAAAAATGCCAAGACCCTGCCTATTTCTTTATTGCAGGCCTTAATTACTTTGGTACAAATGCCGTCATTATTACTTTATTTATGTCATATTCGTCAACAGGGTTTAGATAAATAGAACTATTTAGGATTTGATTGGATTTATTATTTGATATATTATTTGGGATATATTTGTTTGTCAATTCAATGAAGAAATTGTATTTGCGATTTGTGTAGAACAAGTAATAACTTCGTTGTAGTATTCTATAAAATCAATATGATTATTATATTGCGGCTTGGTATCTATTTCATCCTGTATGACCTTCCAAGTAGCTTTGCAGGTATTTTTGCTGTTTAACACATATTTATTATTAATTGTTTTTTTAGAACATAGTATGCATTTTTTAAGTAGTTTTGAGTACGCTTTATATTTGTGTTTGTTTTGAGGAGATTTTTTCCTGTTGTAATTTTTCCTTAGGACTCTATTTTTCACGAAGCTATTCCTAATTCCCTTAAATATCCATTTTAAATGGGATTTTGTAGATAGTCTAACTTTTTTATAAGGGAAGCAGAGTTTGTAAAGAAGGTATAGCCGATCATGAAATTTATTAAACGCAGCGTTAGGTTCTGTTTCGCTGTAAACATCGGAAAAGGAAAGGCTCACTATATATCTTTTAAAGTTCTCTATATTTTCAGAAGCGTAGTTCCTCCTATAAGTGTATAAGGTTTTGGGGTAACCTTGATTTAGTACTAA